>JAVSCE010005092.1:0-88247 GCA_032199065.1 Smutsia gigantea | reverse complement strand
GACACTTCGGTAACCCCTATGGGGAGAGGAGTAAAAGTATGGTATACTAGACCTGGAAGGGACCCCCTTCCTGCTACAGTCCTATCACAGGACCACTCTCTTGCATGCATCCTACCTGATGGACAAGATTTGCCTATGTTTGTGTCATTAAAACATGTGTCTTATCGCCCCTAAGGTCTTTGTGGATTGAGAACTTCCTCTGGCTTGAGGATTATTATAATTTTTGTTACCTATATCAAAATCTTATTGTATCTTAATTTTTGTTATTATCTGTAAGTTGTTGTTATCCTCTGTTGCTGTTGTGGAATCTGATTACAGTGCTCCAGCTTTCTTGCACAGGGACCATTGTGGAAGATTTTGAGCATGTAGATTGTAAGGCAAGAATCCTGGAGGGGTGGAGTGTTGGTAAATTGGCGTTCCTATGGCTAGGATGCTCACTGAACTTAAGCCACCTTTTGATGTAACTGGCCTGTTGCTAGGCTACCGCTTCTGCACCTTTAGGCAATAAACTATTGTGGCAGTATATAGAGAGCTTGGCCCAGTACTCTGGGTGGAGGCAGAGACACTAGTGTGCAACGTACCGCTGGGAGAACAAGCCGGGTAGTAAACCCTTTCATGCCAAAGAAACGTTCTACTGTCATTTCTTTGGTCACACTGAATCCATAGCAAACTTGCTGGGGGCTGAAACCCATTGGCAAGACAGAGGCCAATGATATAACTGAGAACACAATGAAATAACCAACAAGTGCTGCCTTTATGCATTTTAGACAAACATAAATCTGTGAGGATCTGACAGGACAAAGAAAATTATGTTCTGAAGCTTCATTAGTAAAGAATTTTGAACAGCCTTTGTGCTGGGGTAGTAAATTAGTCAGAAAGTAACAAGATTTGTTTATGCAGCCTTCTCCACTCTAATTTCCCTATCTCTGGTTGATAAGGATGGCTTCCATGCTCCAGGTGCAAGGAGGGCACTTTTCACGGGGGAGATATTTCCTGGTTTCAAGGTGAAGGGGACAGAAAGGGGTCAGAGAGAATACCTCATGCTCCTGCCTTTCTCTAGTATTTTCAATTCAAAGTAAGCAATTGTGCAATAGTGGCACATTTGGGGGCAGCCTGCCCTTGGTCACTACAAAGGATATAGTCAGATTCAGGTTTTAGAGGGAAAGATGTAGTGACATAATATATTGAATCGGGGTGGGATTGGGAGCAACAAGGTAATTCAGACAGCAGCCAACTGAGAATCCATTGTAATGGTCCAAAGGATGGCCTTGGTGACCCTCATGAAGAGCATGGATGCCGCAGCCTAGGTGGTGCCAGTGCAGGATAAATGACAGATAATGTTGAGTTGTTTTGGACTTGTTGAATTTGTTAATCATTCAAATGCAGACATCTAGTAGGGAGTGGCAGTTGTTGCCAATTTGGGAGATTAGATTGCCCAGGAAATGTGAAGTGTTCTGTCTGTTGTCTTGTCTGTATTTTGTTTTTCCCAATTCTGACTACATTGTTTTTAACAAATGAGGCTTCCAAAAATAATGAGGGAAGGTGGAGATCAGGAAAGAATAGTTTCATTTTAGCTTCTTTATGGATTAAATAGTAAATGTTCCCTATTTCATATAAGTTCTCATAAACTATTGGAACACTACCCATTGAAAAATGGGGGACTACCTGAATTATTTTTGGTATAGTTGTAAATAGCATATCAGTATTCACAATGAAACTGTTTATTAGTGCTGACTAAAAAAAATACATTATTTAAAATGGGAATTAAAAAGAGAAATCACCCCCTTGAGCCCATCAGGAGAGTCATGGCACCTTTTCAAGGCTGTGTATACAATTTACACATTAAACCATCTGTCACTGAGCCAACAAAATGACAGTTTTTTCCACTACTGGAATAGAAAGATGCTCACTAGAAAAATATATAATCAACTTCCTTAAGGTAATGGCAAGGGCATATCACCACAAAAAGGAAGGGAAGAGCATTAAAGAGTTTCTTCTCAGCCTTCAAGGCCTTTGGAAAAATGATTGCTTTTTAATTTATTTTTGGGTATATTTTGGATATGTTTTGGATATAAAGACCTATTCTTTTGCATCTCAAGGGCGCTATTTTCTTTCTATTCTCTCCCTGATTTTTCCATAACCATTTGATTGCCTTGACAGGAAAGTGGCTTCTTTCTGTAGTTGGCTTGGCAGACATTGCTAGAAGTATATGAAAGTGTCACTGGCTCAGTCAACCCTCAATTTTGCTCTTCCAATTTGTAATTTTCCTTTCTCTTCTTTCAGTGGCCCCTTCTCTTGCCATTCCTCTATTTGTTAGCATCTCATTAGGAGTGGGTGGACAGTGGGGAAGAAGGAATGTATGAACTCAATTCTATTAACTTTTGGCAAAATGTCTCACTGAGGACATCTGATGTTATGTCCCTTAAAATTGTTTCTGAAAAGTGGAATCTTACACAAAGTAACTGTCCGCAAACACTAACATCTCCAGCCAGTCATAGAATTACATTTTGGGGGCGACAGGCTGAAGAACTTTAGTGAGCTAGCCCTTGCATTTAAAGCACCAGGATTTGGAAAAGCCAAATGTAAATATGCAAGTCAGAATTTTAAGTAATGCAACCCATACCAGAATTCGTTGATTTTCTATTAAAACGAATACCGAGAGGGCTATTTTAATTGTACAGCACACGCGGGTGCAATGCAAGTTCCCAAGTTTGGGGACTGGCTTATGTGAACCTGAGTTAGCTGCTTGGTGATCAACACGGTTTTCCATTCTACAGACTCCCGTGGGGTTTCTGGGCGAACAACTTGCCCTTCTTCCTCTTGTCAGATTTAAGTAATAAAAATGATAATAAAAAATTACGTCCCGTTGAATAACCCTGTGTCAGGTCAGTTGCTAAGCCTTCCTCTACCTATCTCGGATTCCTGGCAGGAAACTTGTGGAGAGGGAGCGCACAAAAAGGTTCCAGTTCCCAGCAGCAGCGCGTTAGAAAAATTCTCCATCCGTTGGTGCGCCCTCGCCTCTTAAAAGTGTGGTTTGAAACTTTCTCTTAACTCTTTAGGGATTTTTCTCTCCAGCGCTTAAATTCTGGTACAGTGTTCAAAATGCCAAGCTGGTTTCCACTTTATACCGCCTTGTGACTCCCCTTTCCCGCTCTGAGGCTCTTTAAACAAAAATAACAAAAATTTAAGTTATGGAAATTCTAAGAGGCGCGGGCATGGGGTGGGAAGCCAGGGGTTGAGGAGGGAAAGGGACTACAACTCCCCCAAGCTCTCGCGGGATTGCTATCCGACCGCTCCCCACCCCGCCCCCAGCCTTGCGCTTGCGCGGAAGATCCTGAGCTGAGAGGAGGAGGCGGGGATAGGATTACGCGCCCAGAGGAGGAGGAGGAGGAAAGAGACCATAGACTTCCACCAGGGCCTAGAACGGCTGTTAAATACTAGGGAGAGGAGGGAGGGGCGGGTACCACCTTCAGAGCAGGCCGCTGGCGGTATCATGGCGAACCGGAACCCCCCTCCCCAAGGTGAGCGGCCGGGGCCCGAAGTAGCATCTGAGACGCGGCTCAGCTCCCGACCTTGCTCCCGGGGTGCCTCTTTCTTCTGTGCTTCAGGGTTCGTGGGGCTCTTTCTTTTTGAGGCACCCCCTGCACACTAGATTCTCCCTACCCCCTCGGCGGAGCGCAGGCGAAGACCGACTCCCGCCCTATCACATCCTCACCTCCTACCTTACTTTCATCTCTGGCCCCTCATTCCCATCTTCAAACGTGGTTTTAGTATTGACTCTGAAGTAGTTTCTTGGCGAGCCCCTAACCGGTTCTGTCAGAGGAGGACACCCCTCTTTAATCCCACTGATGAAAATGGACCCAACTCTGGCGCTGAATCTACTGAGATTTGGGGATGACCCTTCATGCTGTGACGCTCAGACTTGACCTTGCTGAGATTTGGAGGGGGGTTGGCCCCGCACTGCTTTGTAACTCTGACCTGGCTGTGGCCCTTGGGCCTTTGGAAAGGAGATGCTAGGCCCTGTACTCTTGAGGCCCTAGTCGGAGAGATTGGGTTTCCATCTGGGCATTTCTAGCCATAGGCAAAAGAAAAGTCAGCTGTAACAGATAAAACATGTATAGGACATTTATGACTTTTGGTTGACTCAAAATTTATCTTTAACATTTTGTATTTTGAAGACTATGAAAGCGATGACGATTCTTACGAAGTACTGGATTTAACTGAGTATGCAAGAAGACACCATTGGTGGAATCAAGTGTTTGGCCACAGTTCCGGACCTATGGTAGAAAAATACTCAGTAGCCACCCAGATTGTAATGGGTGGAGTGACTGGCTGGTGAGAACAACATCCTTTTCATTAAATTACATTGGGAGCCTAACTGCTTCCCTTTGGTACATGGGCCACTTACCCTGCACATTCAGTGACTTTACATTGTGAATCCAGAAGAGCTCTACCGTTTTCTCTGTGATAGGAGTCATGTAATCTACCCTCCGTGTTGGGTTGTGGTGATCTCCTTCCCCATGCCCACCACTGTTCCCTCCTCACCCTGTTTTTTTATTCTTGTATTTTACCCCTTCTCAAATTTAGCAAATGTAGTGGGATCTGACTCAATGATAGTGGTAAGGAGGAAACATACAAAAGTTAATTGTATGTAAATAAGTTTTACTTGCTAACAACTAGAAAAGCCTGTGAAAACTCCCACAGAACTAGTCTCCAGGATTGTCGACCCTTTAGAGAGTCGTGTACAATTGTCAGTAAAAATGAATGAGTATGATACAGATGATTTTGTCGACTTTTGTGGGTTAGTTTGGATTATGAAAATACTTTGAAGAAGAGTTGTAGAACACGGGGTCCTAGTTTGAATTAAAGGACTGATTGCTTACTCTAATAATGCTGTGGGTTACAGTAAGGAGGAGCAGTTAATAAGCATTAACCTAACCAGTTAACTTTTCAGACCACATGATAACAATTGCTGCTATAGATCTGATTCTGTTATTCTTGGAGTAAAAGATGAGCCAAATAACAAGGATCAGAAACAAGTTTGACCCTTTATTTTGAAAATGTTCATGATTAGAGAATTTTTTAAGTCAGTGTGGGTGCTTAACTTGTGAATAATTGTTTTTTTCCCTTAGATTCTGAGTTAAATTCATGTTACATTAATTTAAATATATATTTAAACTTGGTAAGAATTTAGTTTTTTGATTTGTGGTTTACATGCACCTTGGAACAGTGGTGCACTCCTCTGACTGTTTATAAATGCCATTTTATGGTAGAAACACTCATTGTGAAGATTCTGTGACACAGGTGCAGTATTTATTCATGATGTGTACTTATTAATGCTGCTTATGAAAAAAGTGTGCCTTTGGAGGGAGATGCCTGGTCAGGGCCCTGTTATTCAGATGATTCTCCATAGGCTGGTTGTACTTTGATCTTCGTAATTCAGGATTTGGCCTTTTGCTTGATTAAGCTCACAATTTGGTTCCATGGGTAATTGGTTAATGTGAGTCTGGGCCTAAAGCCCCATTTAAAAGAGACAAATAATTGAGCAGTAGAATTATCAGATCATCATATGTTTTCTGTTTTTGGTCAAACTTGGTGAGAAGCCCCATAATCGGCGGAAGCTTGCTTGGAAAGCCAAGAGACAGAGCAGGGGGAGTTAGTAAGTTTATTTCAGTGGCTCAGCTATCAAGCAAAACATAGACCTGCTTGTGGAGCACACCAGGATATTTTTGAGATCTGACTGCTGCTTACCTCCTCTGTTCCTTTTTCTAAGACTTTGTTGCTGACTCCCTCAACACTTGTGTTTGGATTATAGCCAAGTGTCAGCTCAGAAGCTGTGTAATAGGACACTAATATTACACAGGTGCTTTGTTGTAATGGCTGGGTTCAGTGCAGTAAATTTTTGTAATTTTCTTAGGGTATAAAAACCAATGTACTACTGTGGCACATGTTAAGAAGAATGGTTACTAGGCATTAACCTAACTGGTTAACAGTTCAGACCAGTTTTCAGGACATGAATGGGAGGCTGAGGAGATGAGATTTATCTGTAGGTAGCTCTATGTTTTTGATCATAATAAGGAATTAAAACTACTATCAGGATGGTGGTTGCTAGGAGAGATGGGAGGTGTGAAGAGGGCCCTGAGCGTGGTCTGGAAGCAAGGTAATGATGCCCTTGAGGATGGAAGGAAGACAGTCAAATAATGTTTTGAAGATAGAGTATATAGAGTTGGCAATCACTTGGACCCTGGAGGTGAAGAAGGTGGAGTCTGAGATGATTGTGAGGTGGTGAGCCTAGAGGATGGTGCTATCACTTACTAACTAGGGCCATAGCAATAGTTGGTTTTGTTGGAAAGATGATGTTTGCTTTGGGACATTTTGAATATGTGGTTCTGGGTGCTAGAGAAGGCCATGATATGACTGGAAATGTAAATTTTCCATTTATGAAGTTGTATTAGTTTCCTAGGTCTGATGTAACAAAATTACACAAGTCTGTGGCTTAAAACAAGAGAAATTTATTCTCTGACAGGTCTGGAAGGTAGAAGTCTGAAAGGTGTCAGGGTTGGTTCCTTCTTGGAGGCTCAGAGGGAGAATCTGTTCCGTGTTTCTCTCCTAGCTTCTGGTGGTTGCCAGCAATTCCTGATATTACTTTGCTTGTAGACCCATCACTCCAATCTCTGCCATCACATGGCCATCTTCCCTCTCTGTGTCTCTATGACATGTTGGATTAAGTCATACTGGCTTTAGGACCCACCCTACTCCAGTATTGCCTCATCTTAACTAATTATATCTGCAGTGGCCCTTATTCCTAATGAGGTCACATTCTGAGATTCTGGGAAGGACATGAATTTTGCAGAGGGACACTATTCAACCTAGTACAGAAGGTTAGAGTTAGAAATCTGGGATTCTTTTGCACAGTATGGATCTGGAATACTGAAGGGACTGTGAGCCCACTGATGGAGAGAATTAATCACAAAGAAGTGTGGGCTGACATTCTCACAGGATAGAAGAGACAAAACAACTTTAATATAGACATAGATACATGTGGGTAAGGAAGCCATTTCATGGCTTTAAATGTGGTCTTAAGCGTAGTCATGAAGGTAGAACTCCAGCTGGACCTTAAAGGATAGAAAAGCTTTAGATAGGCAGACCTGGATAGAATCCCCCAGAAGCAGGGAGATTAATAGCTTGAGCAATGGTGATGACCTGTTTGGAAACTAACTGGGTTGGAGCAGAAGGTTTGGGTAGTGTGGGGGCATCCTGGTGTGTGAAACATCTTGATTGTATTAACAAAACATATCACTTTTTATTATGGGGAATTTCAACTTCTGCAAATGTAGAAAGAATAATATAATGAACCCCTGAGTACTCAACATTCAATTTCAGTAGCCAGTCTTTTTTTCCTATAAATTCCCCAACTCTTCTCTCCATCCCTTATTTTGAAGCATAGCACAGACAATTTAGATTGTGCCCTTTTGACTGGCCTTTGTAACTGAAGGGAAACATTATGGGTTTCAGAGCAGGGAAGGGACATAATCAAAAGAAATGGGAAGACATTAAGATTTTATTAGGAAAGCAATGAAAAGGAGAAAAGGGAGAGTTTAGTATATCATTGATTGTTCTCATCTTTTGTTACTTCTTTCATTAAAGGTGTGCAGGATTTTTGTTCCAGAAAGTTGGAAAACTTGCAGCAACTGCAGTAGGTGGTGGCTTTCTTCTTCTTCAGGTATGTCAGAGCTTTAGGTCCTTGCTGCTGCTTACATACATACATACATGAGAAAGCCAAGTGTAGCCATTTCACTGCTGTCCTTTTTAATAGAAGATAGAATTTTTCTTTTAGGCATCAGTTCATGGAAAAACTAAAATGTGTTTTGAAAGTTGGCATCTGGCATGAAAGACAACAAAAATAAGTAAAGCATATTTTGATCCTAGCTATTAAAAAGACAACCATTAAAAATTGAGCTGTCTCATTTTTTGTGACTACTTACCTAAATTTCCCTTGAGGCATCTCCCTAGCAAAATAAACACTTCATCAATAATATAATCTGCTCATCCTAACCATTTTAGACATATATTTAAAATTCACACAGAGTATATAGAATTCAAAAGGTCTCTTCCCTTGGCTGTTTCCTAGCCATGCAGTTTTCCTTCCCAGACAAAGTTGCTGTTCGCAATTTCTAACATGTTTTTTAAAACTAGGGAGCCATAATAATATAGAGGGTGGAAAATTGGGTTTTAAAAAATCATCTATTATCCTATATCTGAGGCAGGTGAATTTGAAGTTTTAGTTTTGTTCATGTTCCTCTAAGTATAAGGTTTAAAAATGCTTTGCTGTTAGATGGTGTTTATCAGGATATTATCTGGCATTTGTGTCTGTTCGGCATATATTTTTCCAAAAATATCATTCCCTGAAGATTAAGTATATAGTGAATCCCTAAATTGAAAATCTCTGGGAATGAATGTTAGTAACGGTTTTAAAGATACAGAGAATTGTCAGTTATACCAGATTTTTAAAATGATTAATGGTCATAGTAACCAGAATCTGACTTCAGCACGTAAGCCATTGATCATGTAGTAACCAGTGTGGTTGACGGAAGTGCAAAAGGACTGGATTCTTATGTGTTAAGTGCAGATTTTGAGTTGTTTACTAAATAGCTTTTTAAAAAATACATGTGTTCTTTCTATTGGTGGCATTTTTAGGAGTAATTGTTTATTGTGGTAAGAGGTGAAAAGGAATATGGTTAATCTAAATTTAGTCCTTTGGATGAATATGCCAGCATTTGTACAGAAGAGAATTTTACTTAAGCTGATTTTGACTTGTGTTTATACAGAATCAAGAACATATTTAATTCTATAGCTTTGAAAACTCAGTTGTCATTTCTGTTGAGTGGAAAGGGTACTGGACTGAAGCAGTTCCCTAAAATGTTCACAGAGTAGAGAGAATTACACATTTCAAACCACTCAGCATGTCAGTTTTTCAAAGTCCCATTTCAGTCTACTCAGTATGCACCATTGAAGTCCACATGTTGGTATTGCCACCTTCTGCCTGGTAGTCCACATATTCTGTGAAGTCACTGAGCAGAAGAACATGGGGTCTGTCTGCATCAAACCAATTTTTCTCACAAATATGACTTAACTTGAAAACTCAACTAGAAGGAAACTAAAAGAGGAAATATGAGTAACAAATGGCTTTTAGGTTAATTGCCTATTATTCTTTAGGCCCACTTCCATATTTTTGTTACCTTTACTTATATTTAAAGATAAATATCAGTCTATTTAGAACTTAAGACTTTTCTGGTAACTTGATATTAAGTTTTCAGTAGATGTTGATCACACTGCCATCTTAAAATAGACAGTAGTATATGAATCTCTCAAGTTTGATTTCTGTTTTTTTTGGAGTTGTACATGCCTGTAATTCAAAGGGTCAAATACATGTATGAGGCTTGTTACAGATTAGAGTAATCCTCTTCCTCCCTTACTAGCCCCCATTTTCCCCTCCTTGAGGCAACCACTTTGAACTCTTAGCTGATTGTTAAGGTATTTATCTCCTTTTTCCTAAACAAGTTAATTGGACATTTCTTGATCTTTCAGTTTGAGGTGTTAACTATTTATTGGCTTCCCATTATGTAATATGAGAATTTAGCTATCATTTATTGAACTTTTCTGCATCCCACCCATCTCAGACACTTGAATGCTTTCTTCCCCCCACCTCCCTGCCAATCATCTGAGTATTGTTATTTCATAATTGTGTTTGTGTTACATCGTTACCTGGCGGTCACTGAAGTTGAATCTGTAAATTTATGTCTTTAATCATGTTTGGGAAGGTTTGGGCCATTTCCTTAAAGATACATCCTCTCCTATAGCCCCTCTCTCCTCTTCTGAACATGACTGATTACATGCATGTTAGGTTTTTTGATAATGTTCTAAGGTTTTGTTCATTAATTTTTTCAATCTTTTTTTCAGATGTATAATTTCTAGTCATCTAGCTTCAAGTTCACTGACTTTTCTGTCATCTGCCTTCTGCCATTAAGCAGAAATAAATATAGCCAGGAAATTTATTTCAGATATTGTATTTTCCAGTTCTAGAATTTTCATTTGGTTCTTTTTATATTTTCTAGAGCTCTAGTAAGATTATTTACCTTTTAATTGATTACGATTATAGTTCCTTTACCTCTTTGAGCATAGTTATAATAGCTGCTTAAATATAATTCCAATATCTGGGTGTTCTTAGGGTTGGCATCTGTTGATGTTCTTTTGAGACTAGGCTACATTTTCCTGTTTTATCATATATCAAATAACATTGTGTTTTATCCTGGGCATTGGGAATGTTATGTTGTAGGAACTCTGGATTCTGCTTTATTCCTGTGAAGAGTATTGATTGATTTCATCAGGTAGTTAACTTGGTTAGACTCAAATTGCAAACTCTGTTTCACCTGTCATGGGTAGCACATCAAATTTCAGTTCATTTCTTTTAGCTTTAGCCAAAATGCTTGGGTCTCCATGAATCTTTGGTTCAGGAATTGGGTAGAGGTTATGCATAGAATTTGGGGCTCTCCTCTAGCTCTCTCCTTCTGGCAGCTGTTATTGTCCTGGGCTGTGTCCTCTAGTTCTTTAGGCCAGGAAGATGGCATGTTTTCTATTGAAGTTGTAGCCACCCTGCAACTGCACTTGCACTTGGGGTAAAGCCAGAAAAACAGTCACCTTATGTTATATTGGTCCTTTCCTACCAGTTTCAACTCTCCTTAAAATCTTGCTTTTGTTAGTTCTTGTATTTTAACCAGTGTTTATAGTTGCTGTCTGTGGGAGGGTGCCTAAGGTTAATCATCACCTCCATGCTTGGAACCTAAATTGCCATGTCAGTTGCCACCAGGAAAAGTGTTCACTTGCCATTTGATTTGATCGCCACTCTGTTTTGGTGAGGCTGGAGTTTGAAGTGATAATAGGAGAACAAATACAGGAAGAAATTCGGATAAGTAAATTCTTCTATGAGGTCATTCACAATGAAAATGGAACTTAAGATCTCCTGTCAACGTATTTATATAAAATCAGATATTTTTATTACTTATTTTGTATGTGGTTCAAAGTGATGCCTTAAAAAGATTACAAAGAAAGCATAAGCTTGATTGAATTGATTTATAATAGTACATATAGCTTAATTGTTTACTACTTGTTTGATTCTTTATATTTCAGTTGTACTGTTTGGAAGGCTTAATATACTGTACTAGTTGACACACACACTATTGTTCCTGTTCATATTTTGCGGTGTCTCAGTAGTACCATATGAGGGTTTTTCTTATGGTTAATAAGCATTTAGGCATAGGTTTATTAAAAGGATTTATAATGTAAAACTCATATAGAGCATTTTCCTTTATATTCCACTTTGAAAGCAATTACCTGAAAGTATTCTTAATTTAAGTGTCAGTGTTCAGGCTACTTTAGATTTTAGCCCCTGTAATTAAACATCTATTTAATTAAAAGGTATTTTTTATAAGCTGTATAACTTGGATAGATTTTGTGTCTTTTTAGCTAATTCTGAAATTGCAAAAATTGTGATAGCATTATAGTACAATAATAATACAGTTTGGGGAATTTTTTTTCCATCATGTACTATACTCTTAATATAGTGTTCATCACATCTAAGTAAATAGTTATACTTACTGTCTGTTCTTCCTCACAGGCCTGGAGCTGTCTGTGGGTGGGGACTTACATCTCCCTTGCTTTTGCTTAGAGCCTGGGGGCCCAGAACAGTGCTTGGCACAGAGTAGACATTCAGTATCTGTTAAATGAATAAATTGTGGTGTCATATCTGTTTATTTATTTATTGAGGCACATACAATAAAATATCCAAGTTTTAGTGTACGGCTCAATGATAAATTGGGATTTCTCACCTATAAGCTTCATAGATTTCTTGAAACCTAAATGTTCGTATATTCCTGGGTGATAAATTTATCAGCAGCCTAGCTGGTTTAGAATTAACCGCTTTTATTACTTTTTTGCAGATTGCCAGTCACAGTGGCTATGTGCAGATTGACTGGAAGAGAGTTGAAAAAGATGTAAACAAAGCAAAAAGACAGATTAAGAAACGAGCAACTAAGGCAGCACCTGAAATCAACAATATAATTGAAGAAGTAAGACAATGTACATCTTTGGCTCCTTTTCTTTAATGGGTCTGGCTTAGCAGAAAATGTGACCTGGGATTATCTTCTTTTAAAAATAAATTGGTATTTTTGGTCCTGTCTAGAGTGGTAAGTAAAGTTGGGGATCCAGCTGTTATTTAAAGAAGTCATTTTTTTGTTGTTGTTAATAATAGATTCCCCTGCCCATCTCCCACATACTTTGATCTGCACGTAAAAGCTGATAACATAATTTTTCCAGAATTTTTCCTCTGCTTTTATAAATGTGCATGTTAGACAATGTGTGGTAAATCTAAAAGTACCTACTTTTTTCTTGAGGTGGAATAGTTTGAAAGTGTATGTATTAACTTAGAGTTATTAATTATTTTAATGTATGTTTTGGCTTTCTTTTTGTACTCTGTTTAGAAGTGAGTACTCCCTTGCCTTTTTGTTCCATCCTTTTAATTCCCCCAACTTTTTAGTTTTGAAACATTTCAAACCAGTTGAAAGAATTGGAACACAAGTACAGTGAATACCCAAATACCTATTCACCTAATTGTTCATGTTTTGCAACATTTGTTTTATCTGTATATGTGTGTGATTTTTTTCATGTGTGTGATTTACACTTCTTTTTCCAAACTGTTTAAGACATAATGGCTTTTCACTCTTAAATATTTCAGCAGATACCTCCTAAGAGTACACATTCTCCTCTGCAACTACAATTACCCTTATTAGTCCCCCCAAATTTAATATGATACAACGTTTCCTAATATATAGTCCATATTAAAAATTTTCTACAAAACATCTTTCATACCTTTTTTTCCCTGTCAAAAATTAAATATTGCATTGGTTGTCGTGTGTCTGTGAAGTCTCCCTTGACTTTACACAGTCCCTTCATCTGCTTTTTTTTTTTCCCCTGTCTTTCATGACACTGGCATTTTTGAAGCATCTAGGCAAACTAGCCTACAGTCTGGCTTTGTCTAATCCCTTCTTCATGATATTAATTTGGGTTAAACAATAACACCAGGGTGATATCTTTCTGATCCTGTACCTTTTTTCTTACTGGCTAAGTGGACTGTTAATAAATATTTTGCCTGCTGTGGGAATTTACTTACCCTGTGTTAATAACTTGCTGAATGGACTATTTATGTCTGCCCTAAAAAGGTAGACTTCTTTTCACCTGTGAGATTATTGCTGCCCATGTACCTATTATCTTAGTAGCCAAGAAGCCTACCGGGCCTTGCTGGGGGCCTAGGCTCTTTCAGTTGATAAGGGACAGCCCTGGCATCTTGTGTGCTTGTTGGCACCTGCAGTAGTAAATGCACACAAAGTTTTGCTGCATATTTTTTGGGTTGAGGAAAACAGCTAAGAGTGTTACTTAGCTCCTGATTCAGTAATAGTGTTTTTAAAATTTTTCATTTTTTTCTTAATTGTGTAAAATAATACATAACATAAAATTTTACCATTTTAACTGTTTTTAAGCGTACAACTCAGTGGCATTAAGTACATTCACACTTTTGTACAACCATTACCACTATACATTTCCAGAACTTTTTCATCATTTCAAAGTAAAACTAACCAGTAAGCAGTAACTCCCACAATTAATCCCTCTCCCCAGCCCTTGGTAGCCTCTGTCCTATTTTTCGTCTCTGAATTGACTCTTCATGTAAATGGAGTCATACAATATTTGTCTTTTTTGGTCTGTTTAGTTCATTTAGCCTAATGTGTTTGAGGTTCATGTTGTGCCATAATTAAAAGTGTTTTTGTTTAAACTTACATTTCAGGCAACAGAATTTGTCAAACAGAACATTGTGATATCCAGTGGATTTGTGGGAGGCTTTCTGCTGGGTCTTGCATCTTAATGATATCAATGTTATATCACAGTGGAGTCACCTTTGAGAAGAGAAGTATGTCAACAAGGTGGTCTCTCAATATTACACACCACCAGAGATTCGAGGGCATCAAGAAACAACTGACTGGAAAATACCAAGCTCACAGCTTAGCGTTTTGTCATCTGAAGTTTGGCAAACTAGTGTCTGCTGTAAAACAACCTGTATGGTATGTGTATAATAGTATTCCTGAGCAAAACATGGCTTTCTGTTATTTTTTAAAAAATTTGCACTTGCTTAGAAATTAAATTACTCTATAAAAATATTACCATTGGCTATAGATATGGGCTGAAAAAAAATATGTTGGATGTACTCCCCAGTGAAAGATTACCCTTGTTTTATTTAAATATGTTCATTGTGCTCTATAGTATAGTGCCAGTAATTAAAAATTTGAATTACAGTTTCAACATTACGGCTTTTTTTTTTTTAATGTATGTTGGCAACAAACTGAAGAACTGTAATGCCCTTTTGTGGAAGGATTTAGAATTAATAGAGCTATTAAAGATATTAAACAGATTTAATACCAATTTTTAGATTGTTTTTTCCTGCAGGTCTCCCTTTGCTTATACAATGACTATAGTAAACAGTTTCACAGAAGGCTTTTCTAAGGAACTACTCCAGGTCCAAAGCTCTTCTTTTTTTGATGTCTATAGTTATAAAAATACCTTCTTGTATATAAGCTTCTAATTTTTTTATTAGTTTATCATGGAAGCTTGAGCAGAGTTAATTATTTTGAGAGTACATGTAGTTAGATCATTGATTTTCTTAACCTGGAGTGAACCTCCTTTCTCGTTTCTAAAAATCCTAATTATTATTTTGTCCCCTCCTCACAAAAAGGTAAAAATCATTTAAAAATACTCAGTAGTATACTATGAATTCACTGTCTCAAAAACAGTGATTTTCTATATAGTCAAGAAATTGTAGCTTAAAAAGAATCGTCATCTTGATGTAGTGTGAGATGTAAGTGCCGAGGCTTTCAGGTTTTCGGTAGCATTGTGTTGGTTGAACGGTAGGCCAGTTGGCTTGTTTCTCGGGGCCACGTCACACTCCCTCGAGGCTCCTTTGCCCAGAGGAGCTTTCTGTATTGTTTGCTTTGTTCATAGAATTCTAGATTGGGACTGGGGAGAAAAGCAGAACATGTGTTGGGAGTCCTCAGATTGCAAACACTACAGATATTCAGACCACCGCCTTTCAATGGGAAGTCCCCATAGTATATTTTGTGTATTCTAAACATAAGGCATTTCATACTTTCAAGATTGGTTATGGTCTGTGTGCTTTTATTATCACAAACTCCTTAAAATTAATCTTCAGCTTCTTCCTTTATTCTTTTTTTTTTAATATAATTTATTTTGGTATCATTAATCTACAATTACATGTGCAATATTATGCTTATTAAACTACCCCTTCATCAGGTCCCCCCTCCAACCCCATTACTGTCACTGTCCATCAGCATAGTGAGATGCTATAGAATCACTACTTGTCTTCTCTGAGTTGTACAGCTCTCCCCGTGCCTCCCCAACATTACGTCTGCTAATCGTAATCCCCCTTTTTCCCTCTTATCCCTCCCTTCCCACCCATTTTCCCCAGTCCCTTTCCCTTTGGTAACTATTAGTCCATTCTTGGGTTCTGTGAGTCTGCTGCTGTTTTGTTCCTTCAGTATTTTTTCTTTGTTCTTATACTCCACATATGAGTGAAATCATTTGATGCTTGTCTTTTTCGGCTTGGCTTATTTCACTGAGCATAATACCCTCTAGCTCCATCCATGTTGTTGCAAATGGTAGGATTTGTTTTCTTCTTATGGCTGAATAATATTCCATTGTGTATATGTACCACCTCTTCTTTATTCATTCATCTACTGATGGACACTTAGGTTGCTTCCATTTCTTGGCTATTGTAAATAGTGCTGTGATAAACATAGGGGTGCATCTGTCTTTTTCAAATTGGGCTGCTACATTCTTAGGGTAAATTCCTAGAAATGGAATTCCTGGGTCAAATGGTATTTCTATTTTGAGTTTTTTGAGGAACCTCCATACTGCTTCCACAATGGTTGAACTAATTTGCAGTCCCACCAGCAGTGTAGGAGGGTTCCCTTTTCTCCACATCCTCGCCAACATTTGTTGTTGTTTGTGTTTTGGATGTTGGCCATCCTCACTGGTGTGAGGTGATATCTCATTGTGGTTTTAATCTGCATTTCTCTGATGATTAGCGATGTGGAGCATCTTTTCATGTGCCTGTTGGCCATCTGAATTTCTTCTTTGGAGAAGTGTCTATTCATGTCCCCTGCCCATTTCTTAATTGGATTATTTGCTTTCTGTTTGTTAAGGTGCATGAGTTCTTTATATATTTTGGATGTCAACACTTTATCAGATACGTTTTTTATGAATATATTCTCCCATACTGTAGGATGTCTTTTTGTTCTACTGATGGTGTCCTTTGCTGTACAGAAGCTTTTCAGCTTGATATAGTCCCACTTGTTCATTTTTGCTTTTGTTTCCCTTGCCCGGGAGATATGTTCATGAAGAAGTCGCTCATGTTTATGTCCAAGAGATTTTTGCCTATGTTTTTTTCTAAGAGTTTTATGGTTTTATGACTTACATTCAGGTCTTTGATCCACCTTGACTTTACATTTGTGTATGGGGTTAGACAGTAGTCTAGTTTCATTCTCTTACGTGTAGCTGTACAGTTTTTCCGACACCAGCTGCTGAAGAGGCTGTCATCTCCCCATTGTATATATAAGGCTTCTTTATCAAATATTAATTGACTGTATATGTTTGGGTTAATGTTTGGATTTTCTATTCTGTTCCACTGGTCTGTGGGTCTGTTTTTGTGCCAATACCAAATTGTCTTGATTACTGTGGCTTTGTAGTAGAGCTTGAAGTCAGGGAGCATTATTCCCCCTGTTTTATTCCTCCTTCTCAGGATAGCTTTGGCTATTTGGGGTCTTTTGTGGTTCCATATGAATTTTAGAATTATTTGTTCCAGATCATTGAAGAAAGCTGTTGGTAGTTTGATAGGGATTGTGTTGAATCTGTAGATTGCTTTAGGTATTATAGCCATTTTGACAATATTTATTCTTCATAGCCATGGGATGAATTCCCATTTGTTAATGTCCTCTTTAATTTCTCTTAAGAGTGTCTTGTAGCTTTCAGGGTATAGGTCTTTTACTTCCTTGGTTAGGTTTATTCCTAGGTATTTTATTCTTTTTGATGCAATTGTGAATGGAATTGTTTTCCTGATTTTTCTTTCTCTTAATTCATCGTTAGTCTATAGGAAAGCAACACATTTCTGTGTATTGATTTTCTATACTGCAACTTTGCTGAATTCAGATATTAGTTCTAGTAGTTTTGGAATGGAGTCTTTAGGGTTTTTTATGTACAGTATCATGTCATCTGCAAATAGTGACAATTTGACTTCTTCTTTACCAATCTGGATGCCTTGTATGTCTTTGTTTTGTCTGATTGCCGTGGGTAGGACCTCCAGTACTATGTTGAATAACAGTGGAGAGAGTGGGCATCCCTGTCTTGTTCCCGATATTAGATGAAAAGCTTTCAGCTTCTCGCTGTTAAGTATGATGTTAGCTGTGGGTTTGTCATATATGGCCTTTATGATGTTGAGGTACTTGCCCTCTATACCCATTTTGTTGAGAGTTTTAATCAGGAATGGATGCTGAATTTTGTCAAATGCTTTTTCAGCATCTGGAGATGATCATGTGGTTTTTGTTCTTCTTTTTTTTGATGTGGTGGATGATGTTGATGGATGTTCGAATGTTGTACCATCCTTGCATCCCTGGGATGAATCCCACTTGATCATGGTGTATGATCCTCTTGATGTATTTTTGAATTCGGTTTGCTAATATTTTGTTGAGTATTTTTGCATCTACGTTCATCAGGGATATTGGTCTGTAATTTTCTTTTTTGGTGAGGTCTTTGCCTGGTTTTGGTATTAGAGTGATGCTGGCTTCATAGAATGAGTTTGGAAGTATTCCCTCCTCTTCTGTTTTTTGGAAAACTTTAAGGAGAATGGGTGTTATTTCTTCTCTATATGTCTGGTAGAATTCAGAGGTGAATCCATCAGGCCCGGGGGTTTTGTTCTTGGGTAGTTTTTTGATTACCAATTCAGTTTCGTTGCTGGTGATTGGTCTGTTTAGTTTTTCTGTTTCTTGCTTGGTCAGTCTTGGAAGGTTGTATTTTTCTAAGAAGTTGTCCATTTCTTCTATGTTTTCCAGCTTGTTAGCATATAGATTCTCATAATATTCTCTTGTAATTCTTTGTATTTCTGTGGGGTCTGTCGTTATTTTTCCTTTCTGATTTCTGATTCTGTTTATGTGTGTAGATTCTCTTTTTCTCTTAATGAGTCTGGCTGGGTATTATCTATTTTGTTTATTTTTTCAAAGAACCAGCTCTTGGTTTTATTGATTTTTTTCTATTGTTTTATTCTTCTCAGTTTTATTTATTTCTTCTCTGATCTTTATTATGTCCCTCCTTCTGGTGACTTTGGGCCTCATTTTTTCTTTTTCCAATTTCAGTAATTATGTCTTTAGACTATTCATTTGGGAATGTTCTTCCTTCTTTAAATAGGCCTGGACTGCAATATACTTTCCTCTTAGAACTGCCTTTGCTGCATCCCACAGAAGTTGTGGCTTTGTGTTGTTGTTGTCATTAGTCTCCATATATTCTTTGATTTCTGTTTTGATTTGGTCGTTAACCCATTGATTAATTAGGAGAATGTTGTTAAGTCTCCATGTATTTGTGAGCCTTTTCGATTTCTTTCTAAAATTTATTTCTAGTTTTATACCTTGGTGATCTGAGAAGTTGGGTGGTTGGATTTCAATATTTTTGAAATTACTTAGGTTCTTTTTGTGGCCTAGTATGTGGTCTATTCTGGAAAATGTTCCATGTGCACTTGAGACGAATGTGTATCCTGTTGCTTTTGGGTGTAGAGTTCTGTAGATGTCTGTTAGGTCCATCTGTTCTAGTGTGTTCTTCAGTGCCTCTGTGTCTTTACTTATTTTGTGTCTGGTTGATCTGTCCTCTGGAGTGAGTGGTGTGTTGAAGTCTCCTAAGATGAATGCATTGCTGTCCATTTCCTCCTTTAATTCTGTTAGTATTTGTCTCACATATGCTGGCGCTCCTGTGTTGGGTGCATATATATTTATAATGGTTATATCTTCTTGTTGGACTGACCCCTTTATCATTATGTAATGTCCTTCTTTATCTCTTGCTACTTTCTTCGTTTTGAAGTCTATTTTGTCTGATACAAGTACTGCAACACCTGCCTTTTTCTCCTTGTTTGCATGAAATATCTTTTTCCATCCCTTCACTTTCAGTCTGTGTATATCTTTGGGTTTGAGGTGAGTCTCTTGTAAGCAGCATTTAGATGGGTCTTGCTTTTTTGTCCATTCTGTTACTCTGTGTCTTTTGATTGGTGCATTCAATCCATTTACATTTAGGGTGATTATTGATAGATATGTACTTATTGCCATTCCTGGCTTTAGATTCATGGTTACCAAAGGTTCAAGGGTTGCTTCTTTACTATCTAACAATCCAACTTAACTTTCTTGTTAAGTAATTGTAAACACCGTCTGATGTTTCTTTATTTCTCTCCCTTCTTATTCTTACTCCTCCATTCTTTATATACTAGGTGTTTTATTCTTTGCCTTTAGTTAGTATTTGGATGGTCTGCTTTCTTTGCTATCATTTTATTTTCTCTGGTGACATCTTTTTAGCCTTAGGTGTGCTTCCATCTAGAGCAGTCCATTTAAGATATCTTGTAGTGGTGGTTTATGAGACGCAAATTCTCTTAACTTTCGTTTATCTGGAAATTGTTTAATCCCTCCATCATATTTAAATGATAATCGTGCTGGATACAATATTCTTGGTTCGAGGCCCTTCTGTTTCATTACGTTAAATATATCATGCCATTCTCTTCTGGCCTATAAGGTTTCTGTTGAGAAGTCTGATGATAGTCTGATGGGTTTTACTTTGTAGGTGATCTTTTTTCTCTCTCTAGCTGCCTTTAATACTCTGTCTTTATCTTTGATCTTTGCCATCTTAATTATTATGTGTCTTGGTGTTGTCTTCCTTGGGTCCCTTGTGTTGGGAGATCTATGAGCTTCGGTGGACTGCGAGACTACTTCCTTCCCCAGCGAGGTAAAGTTTTCAGCAATTATTTCTTCAAAGACACTTTCTATCCCTTTTTCTCTCTCTTCTTCCTGTGGTACTCCTATAATGCGAGTATTGTTCTGTTTAGATTGGTCACAGTCTCTTAATATTCTTTCATTCATAGAAATCCTTTTATCTCTCTCTGCCTCAGCTTCTCTGTATTCCTGTTCTCTGATTTCTATTCCATTAACAGTCTCTTGCATCTCATCCAGTCTGCTGTTAAGCCCGTCGATCGCTTGTCTGATTTCTGCATTGTCTTTCCTCACTGCCCTCACTTCCTCCCTCAGCTCTTGCACATTTCTCTGTAGGTCCATCAGCATGGTTATGACTTTTATTCTGAATTCTTTTTCAGGAAGACTGTGCATTTCCATCCCTTCAGGCTCCCTCTCTCGGGTTGTCTGGTTGATTTTGGTCTGAACCATACTCCTCTGTCTTTTCATGGCTATAGAAGTGGTTGCTGGTAGTTGCCACGTATGTCAACTGGGCTCTTTAAGACTTTAAAAAGAGAAAAAAAAAAGAGAGAAAGAAAAAAACAAAAAACAAAAGAAAACAAAAAAAACCGCCCACCAGGAGTAGATTCTGTGCAGATGCTGTAGGTGGTGCTGTTGCCCCACTATTCTGCAGCCATGGCCATGCCGTTCCGCAGGGCCCTTTATCGCTCTGGCCGGGGTGGGAACGAATGGGAGGATGTTGATCTCAGAAGTGTAAGTACGGCCACACTTCCCCAGTCGCCAGCTAAGGCACCCGAAACTCCGCAGGACTCCCAGCCTGCTGGGCTAAGTGTGCCGGGGCGATCCGGCTCCTGTGCTGGGCTCCTGTCTCTTTTAGACCGCTGAAGAAAGCGCGCGCTTTTTTTTTTCCTTCCCGGGAGCCGGCTGCATGCACCCTGGCGTGTTCCCCACTCAGATCCTGCCCCTCTGTCTCTCCAGTCTCCGCTACACTGTGCGATGTGCGTCAGCGCTCCCTGCGCAGATCACCGGGGCTGGCTACTTCGCAGGGTGTACTTCCACTCCCTCCCAGCTCTGAATCCTCTCCTCCCGCTGGTGCGCTGGGGTGGGTGAGTGCTCGGGTCCCGCCGGGTCGCGGCTCCGTATCTTACCCGCCTCTTGGGGTGCCGAGTCCTCTCAGTGTAGCTGCCCACTGTGCGCTTTCCTGTGTATTCTGGTCTCTCTTTTAGGAATAGTTGTATTTTCTGTATTTTCGTAGATAAATATAGTGTTGGGAGGAGATTTCTGCCGCCCTGCTCACGCCGCCATCTTCCCGGAACTCCTCTTCCTTTATTCTTATTGGTGCCTCAGATACAATGCTAAATAAAACTGATTTTCTTAATATGAAGTAATTTTGCTTAAAAATATTCACTTTTTTCTTCTTTGAGCTTTTCTCTATTTCTGCCTTGCCAAGCTTTTCATTGCTGTGGAATTAAAAGGGAAAAATACCCTACATTAGGTAGAACTGTGGCTGTGCTTCTGTGTGCCATATCTGTGTGATGCTTTCATCTGGTAGAGTGAGGCAGGCTACTGTGGAGAGCTCTGGTAGCTGGCTCACTTTGTTCATTTTGGAAATATTTATAGTGTCTGTTCTATTGGTGGTGCACTAGGAAAGTGGGGGCACTAAAATGCATGCCATTGAATAGAGACTAACGTACTCATATATGAAAAGTTACTAACATTTGAGAACCTGGCATATTTAGTGGCAAATGAGTAGTAGGTATAACTACTTTCATAGTCCAAGCATGAATGAAAACTAAAAAAGATAGCACTTCATATTAGCTATACATTTCCAAGTATCTGTTGATTTGCTGGAAAACAGTTAAAATATACATGTAAAATATTATCAGTGCACTCCAGACTCTCCTCTCTGTTCTGCCTCATGCCATTTTCCCACTAGGTCTTAAGCCACTTTGAGGCCATCAAATGTGTTAATCTCTAACTTGCAGCACACCCTCTAATGCTCTGCTCTCGGTAGGCATTCAGTTTATGTTTTGAATGAGTGGAAGAGTAATGGGAAAAGCATACTACTGTGCTAGAGTTGATGTCAACCTTTAGGAAACCTGTGTGTAGCAATCTGGTAAATCTCAGGCTCCATCAGAAATGACTTGGCAAGACTTGGTTGGAATGAAAAGCCTATAGCTGCTTTTGTCTGAATGGGGATTTTTATGTTTGAGGACATGAGGGCTGTTTGCAAGATTTATTAAAACTGGACTATATGGAATATAGGTATTTTGTGGCCTAGGCTTTGGAAGATAGATAGGGACATTTTGACTGATTTTTATTTTTTATTCTTAATAGCCTTCCCTGGTCCCCTCACAAAAAAAGATGGCTTTTAATGTGTTTTCTTATTTCAAATGCAATATGAATGAAATATGTTCATTACAGAGAATATGTCAGCATAAGGAATATATAGAAAGTTTGTAATAAGATGTCCTTAAAGGTAATTATTGTCCATATTTTGGTATGTAGCCTTTGGAGTCTTTTCTACCTGTGTATGAACACATATATGTATTTTGTGTAAAAACTAAGTCATAGTGTATGTACTATTTTATAAATAGCTATTTTCAGTTATATATTATGAACATCTTATAATAGGTATATTTATGATGACAAAGATAGAAGTGCCCATCCTCATCCCCTTTTATGAGACAACCACTATTAAAAGTTCTTTTTATATGTATATTTTTAGTATATTTATACTTATATTATTTTTATTGTCCAAGTTTGGGTAGTATATATTGAATGTTCACTCTGAAAGATGTGGAATTTTGTGCACATCCACTTTTTTTTTTATTGCTAATATAATTTTAACGCCTTTATTATTTTAAATACACATTTTCTGTCCTTATTTACCAACTTTAGGTAATAGCCTGCTATAATAGTAATTTGCTATAATTAAAGATGTAGAAAATAAGCATACCTCTTCCCTGCCACCCTCTGGCCTCCTGATTTTTATTAAGTTATTATTACTTTTAATCGTACATTCAAATTATAGAATTCTGTACAATTATTAGGTATGTAAAGCTGTACAAATTGACTTAGATCCACATGTTAGTGATAAAATCAGGTTATAAGTAGTATGATGCCACTTTTTTGAAAAACTACAGGTATGTCTGACCATAGATGCTCATAGAGGCAATCTCTGAGGTTAGTATATGTATAATATTTTCAACATTTTTATGTCATCTGAAGTCTTTATAGCAAGTATATCTTAATTTAAAGTTAGGAAAGTAGTTTTGTTTTTTTAGAATGAGGAATAGGGATTTAAAATTAATCAGAGATTTCAGTTTTGGGGGGCTTTTTCTTTTTAACTTCTCTGCCTCGTTAGTGAATGTTTTTATTTATTAACAAAAGATTTTGAAGCTTATCTCCTTTGCTTTCTTTTTTCCCCCCATTTTTAAAAATTGAAGTATTATTGATATATAATCTTATGTTGGTTACAAATGTACAACACAGTGGTTCAACAGTTGCTGACATTATTAAATCCTCACCCACTCTAGTGTGATTACTATCTATCAACATAGAAAGATGTTACAGAATCATTGACTGTATTCTCCATGCTGTACTACCATCCCTGTGTCCAACTTATATTATGATTGGGAATTTTCATGCCCCTATATCCCCCTCACACTCCCCACTCACGAACCTCAACTTCTCTGCCATAGTAACCACTAGTCACTTCTCAGTGTGAATTTATTTTTTAACTTGTTTTTATCAAAATAATGCATATAGTTCAAGAAGTCAAATAGTGCTTGGCTACAAATAAGTCTTCTACAAAAAGGAGCACTTCTTTTCTCCACCTCTCTCCAACTTGGCTTTTTCCCCTAGAGAAGTTTCAATTACATTAGTTTTTTTCTTAGTATTTACTACAACCATATTTCTTAGACTTTATATTATGATAAATGATTTGATTTGGACTTCCTATTGTGGTAGATGTACATTTAGTTGTATAACACCTTCCTTTTCACATCCTTATGGTAACAATTTATTAAATTCTTTTAAAGTTTCATACATTATTATGACAAATGTTCACTGCTGAATAAGGACACAACTTTCTATAGGTTCCTTTATGTGGTCTCAGTAGGAATTTAGTCTTAGTCTGATCCTGCGAATAGCTCTGGAGCATGAAGGGCACTGGCTGGCAGAATAACGTGCCACCCCCCTCCCATCCCGCAAAGATGGTCACGTCCTATTCCCCTGTACGTGTGAATACGGTAGGTTACATGGCAAAGGTGAATGAAGGTTGCAGATGGAATTAAAGTTGCTAATCAACGGATCTCAAAGAGATTGTTCTGGAGTGTCCTGGTTGGTCCAGTGTAATCACAAGAGTCCTTAAAAGATGAAGAGGGAGCCAGAAGAGAGAGAAAGATATGTGACTATGGAACAATGATCAGACAGATGCTACACTGTGGCTTTGAAGATTGAGGAAAGGGGCTATGAGCCAAGGAGTGCTGGTGGCCTTGCAGCTGGAAAATGCAAGAAAACAGATTCTCCTATTACTTCCAGAAAGGATCACAGCCCTGCTGACACCTAATGAGACCCATGTTGAACTTCTTACCTCCACACCTGTAAGATAATAAATTTGTGTTGTTTAAAGCGACTATGTTTGTGATCATTTGTTACAGCAGCAGTGGAAAACTAATATACCATTGGCACCACCAAGTTGTGCCCCCTTGTGGCAAGGGAGCTGGCTTTTTGTATCCCCAGGTCAGTCAGGCCCTGGCTGCAGTCTTCCCTTAGGGGCTGGGATGGGTAACCTCCCAGGCAGAGAGTCAGTGTCCTGCTAAAAGTGGTTCTCAGGAGAATGGTCCAGTGGTCAGTCATCGGCAGCAAAAACTGCAGCTGGGCAATGGGTATACTGGTCCAGTAAAAGGGATCTCAGTGGGACACCAACAATCTCCACAACAGTGGATAAATCTAGGCCAACACTGCATGTGTAAAACTAATTCTGTTTGAGGGTGGAAGGGCAATAAAACAAATGTAGAACTGGAATATTTGGATTGGTGATAATAAAGGCCGTGTATTCAAAAACATGTTGATAAACCTCACACTTTGAGTATGCATGCATATTAAAATTTAAAGAACAATCCCTACATAAAATACTGTTAATTGTGAACAGACACATTTCAAACATAAAAATAAACAATCCAATCTGAATGAAGGTAGAAAAGACGCAGCATAGAGAAAGCAGAGTAAATAGGAAGCATAAAATAAGATGGTAAAAATAAATCCAAATATATCAGTAATCACACTTCAAAAGGAAAAATGAACAGAATTCACAATGATTATATATAAACACTTTATGTAGACTCAAGTAGTGGGATTAGAGCCACAGAAAAGGAAATGTTTATAAAAACATCACAGTTGAGTGGAGAATTTCAAGCCTCAAGATGTAATAAAGCCTCTTCCCTTCTAATCCTCCTGCCCAAACCCCCTATCTGGGACAGACTCAGCTTTTACTGTTTCTTAATCTCATGTAGTCTTTCTTGGATTACTTATATTGTGGTTGAACAATTTTCTTGAGTAATTCTTACAAGTGTGGGAGGTAAACTTTCCGAATTCTTAGGTGCTTAAAATATCTTTTGTTCTCATGCAATTCAAGATTGACAATATTTTTTCCTTAGAATTTGCTCCATTGTATTCTAACTGATGTATGATGTAAGTCTGATTTGGAACCTTTCTGGGTAAACTTTTGTATTTTTTTTTCTTTGAAAGCTTTGTGGATTTTTTTTTTCACTTTGAAGTTTTGAAGTTTCATAAATTTGTCTCTGAGTTGTTCAAAACTGAATTAGAAAACTTTAAAAATGCACATTTGTGTCCTTTTGCTGCGTGTTCTTACCATTACAGAGAAGAACATAGCTTACATTTAAAACCAAGGCCAGTGGGAGGGTCTAAACTCATGCCCTAGACTGTGAGATGAGAGTCCCCGAATAAACATGCAGTAAATATGAGAGGAAGGGATTCAGACTCAGGGAAATGAAGCACAATCTTTTTTCTGCATTATACTCAGCATTCCTTAGGTTCTTTCATTTTGAAGATTTATGTCTGCCTCAAATTGTACTTTTATAGATTTAATTTTTTTTAGCAGTTTTAGGTTTACAGACATTGAGCAGGTAGTGTAGAGTTCTCATATATCACCCTCAGATCCCCACAGTTTCCCCTGTTATTAGCATATTAGTGTGATACATTTGTTACAATTAATGAACCAATACTGATGCATTATTACTAACGTAGTCTATACTCAGATTCAGTTTTACCTAATACCCCTTTTTTTAGTTCAGGATACTATCCAGGGTATCATATGACATTTAGTTGTCATGTCTCCTTAGGCTTCTCTTGGTGTGACGTCTCAGACTTACTGTTTTTGATGACCTTGGACAGTTTTGAGGAAAACTGGTCAGGTATATTATAGAATGCCCCTCGGTTGAACTTCTGATGTGTTTTCAGGATCAGACTGGAGTTACAGGCTGTGAGGAAGAAGATCACAGAGGTGAAGTGCCATTTTTATCACATTTCCATTGAGGGTACATGCTATCAACATGACTTAGCACTGTTGATGTTGACCCTGATAACCTGGCTCAGCTGGTGTTTGTCAGGTTTAATACTGTAAAGTCACTTTTTGTCTCTACTTTCTATTACTGCGCTCTTTGGAATGAAGTCACTATGTGCAGCCCACACTGGGGGAGGAATTATGCTACTCCTCCTTTAATGTGGAGTATCTGCATAAATTATTTGGAATTTTGCACAGGAGATAGTATTTTTTCCCATTTATTAATTTATTCAATCATTTATATTAGTAAGGACTCATGGAGATTCAGGATTTGGGCTATAATCCAATGCTACTTTATTTTGTTGCTCTAATGATTCCAGCTTGGTCCATTTGGAGCTCTTTTGGCTCCTGTGTCCCTTTGACATACCCCCATCAATGTGTTCAGCAACTTGTATTTTAATAGCTTTGATTATTTCTTCCCTGACGTGGGGAACTATTTCTGGAATATTGAGTAGTTAGATGTTGAAGTGCCTTGATTTCTCCTTCATAATATTTTAATGTTTTCCATCTGTTTTCTTTTTGCTCTATATTCTAAGATAGTTCCTTAATTTTACTTCTAGCCCACCAATTTGGTCTTTTAGGCTGGTCTTCTCATTTAGTCTGTTCATTGAAATATTTAGGTCAAAAATTATATTCATTCACTTTCTAAGAATGCTTTTTGTATCTCTGGTGGTTTCATTGTGATCTGTATTTTACCTTTTGTATTTTTCTTTCTGTTGTAGGATTGGTTTTTCTCAAAGATCTGGTAACTCTTGGCTTTCAGCTTATATTTATGAACAAAAGGATTGCTTTGGTTAATATAGATAGCTGGAGTGGATTTTCTTTGCAGCCCTGAAGGTCTGCTTTTCTGACAGGCAGCTCCTTTGAAGAGGAGGGCTGGGTGAGGGTTCAGGGTTGAGACTGACGGTCTGGGCGAGCAGGAGGTCTTCCTTGTAGACAGGAGTGGGGTGGGGAATAAGCAAGTGCAGTTCCATGGAGGACTTGCTGGAGGGATGGTACCCATTTTCTGTTTTCTATTCCCTGTCCCTGGGATAGTGAATTCTGCTTTCTCATGTTTGTACACCCTCATTAAGGCCAGTTCCTTCAGAGAACATTCATGGACTTTTCCTACTAGTAGTTCTGTTAAGGTCAGGGAAAAGGGGGCCAGGTCCCTACTCATGTCAATAAATTTTGAATATATATAGCTTTGAGAAAGCATACTTCCCACTCTCTTTTCTTGATCAAGGCTGCTTTGGCAAGAACACTTCTGATGGCTTGATCTGTGCTTTCCTATCCTCTGACCTCTTCTGATCCCATTTGTTTTCAAATATCTTGAATTTCACAAAATTTTTGGTCTGTGAGTGGCACCTTTATTTTCCAGCAGTGTTAATGGTTTTTAAAAGCTTTATTATGGAAATTTCTAAATATATATAGGAAGAGGGACTAATCTAACAAAGTTCCATGTACCCATCGTTTGGCTTCCACAATTACCAACACACGGCTAATCTTATTTCAGCTATACTTCCCCACTATTGTTAACTCCCCCCAATTATTGTGAAATATATCCCAGATATATCATTTCACCAGTAATACTTTTGTGTGCATCTCTAAAAGATAAGACATATCAAAAATCTATATTACTGTTACCACACCAAAAAGATTTAACAATAATCCTTTAATAGTATGAAAAACCCTCTCATTACTCAAATTTCCCCAATTATCTCAAGGCTTTTTTTATTATTACAATGGGTTTTTTAAATCAGTGATTAAACAGGTCCATACATTGTATCTGGTTGCTGTTAAGTTTGCTAATTCTCTTTTAATTTATTGGACCCACCTCTTTTTTTTCCCTAAAATTTATTTGTTGAAGAATCCAGGTAATTTTCCTGTAGAACTTCCTATATTTTAAATGTCACTGATTGCCTTCTTGTGGTGTCATTTAACATGTTTCTTTTGGCCCCTATGTTACCTGTCAACTGGTAGTTAAATCAACAGACATAATCAGATTCAGGTTTGAGATATACATATATATATTTTTGATATTTCATAGGTAGTGGTGTATACTTTGTGTTGTATTGCCAGAGGTGACACATAATGTCTGGTTATTTCATTTTGGGGAGTGTTAAAAAAATGATCATTGCGTTCGAATGGTGTCAGCTTAAATCAACATTATAAAACTTTCCGTCAGCTTATCATTTAACGTTTTGAGCAGCCATTAATAATGACGACCGAGATCCATGATTTCATTTGGGGTTACAAAATAGTGATGTTTTAAGTTCATTATTTGTTCTTGAACAAATAATTTATGAGTTTCAATTCTTTTAGAAAAAATAACATTTCTTCATCAACTATGGTTACTTTTAGATACAGTTATGGTAAAGGCACGATATGAAAATTTGCATAAAATGGGTAGTTTTCAAAAGAATTTACCAAAACTTACTCAGGAAAATATAGAGAATCTGAACAAAACATGAAGATTTTTTTTATTATTATTATTTTGGTATCATTAATCTACAATTACATGCAACATTATGGTTACTAGACTCTCCACATCAAGTCCCCCTCATATACCCCATTACAGTCACTGTCCATCAGCGTAGTGAGATGCTATAGAATCACTACTTGTCTTCTCTGAGTAGTACAGCCCTCCCCGTGCCCCCCCAACATTATGTCTGCTAATGGTAATGCCCCTTTTTACCCCTTGTCCCTCCCTTCCCACCCATCCTCCCCAGTCCCTTTCCCTTTGGTCTCTGTTAGTTCATACTTGGGTTCTGCGAGTCTGCTGCTGTTTTGTTCCTTCAGTTTTTTTCTTTGCTCTTATACTCCACATATAAGTGAAATCATTTGATACTTGTCTTTTTCTGCGAGGCTTATTTCACTGAGCATAATACCCTCTAGCTCCATCCATGTTGTTGCAAATGTCAGGATTTGTTTTCTTCTTATGGCTGAATAATATTCCATTGTGTATATGTACCACATCTTCTTTATCCATTCATCTACTGATGGACACATAGGTTGCTTCCATTTCTTGGCTTTGTAAATAGTGCTGGGATAAACATAGGGGTGATTCTGTCTTTTTGAAACTGGGCTGCTGAATTCTTAGGGTAAATTCCTAGGAGTGGGATTCCTGGGTCAAATGGCATTTCTATTTTGAGTTTTTTGAGGAACCTCCATGCTGCTTTCCATAATGGTTGAACTAATTTGCATTCCCACAAGCAGTGTAGGAGGGTTCCTCTTTCTCCACATCCTCGCCAACATTTGTTGTTGTTTGTGTTTTGGATGGTGGCCATCCTTATTGATGTGAGGTGATATCTCATTGTGGTTTTAATTTGCATTTCTCTGATGGTTAGCAATGTGGAGCATCTTTTCATGTGCCTGTTGGCCATCTGAATTTCTTCTTTGGAGAAGTGTCTATTCATTTCCTCTGCCCATTTTTTAATTGAATTATTTGCTTTTTGTTTGTTGAGGTGCGTGAGCTCTTTATATATTTTGGATGTCAACCCCTTATCGGATATGTCATTTATGAATATATTCTCCCATACTGTAGGATGTTTTTCTGTTCTACTGATGGTGTCCTTTGCTGTACAGAAGCTTTTCAGCTTGATATAGTCCCACTTGTTCACTTTTGCTTTTGTTTCCCTTGCCCGGGGAGATATGTTCATGAAGAAGTTGCTCATATTTATGTCCAAGAGATTTTTGTCTATGTTTTTTCCTAAGAGTTTGATGTACATTCAGGTCTTTGATCCATTTTGAATTTACTTTTGTGTATGGAGTTAGACAATAATCCAGTTTCATTCTCTTACATGTAGCTGTCCAGTTTTTCCAACACCAGCTGTTGAAGAGGCTGTCATTTCCCCATTGTATATTCATGGCTCCTTCATCGTATATTAATTGACTGTATATGTTTGGGTTAACATCTGCACTCTATTCTGTTCCACTGGTCTGTGGGTCTGTTCTTGTGCCAGTACCAAATTGTCTTGATTACTGTGGCTTTGTAGTAGAACTTGAAGTCAGGGAACGTAATTCCCCCATTTCATTCTTCCTTCTCAGGATTGCTTTGGCTATTCGGGGTCTTTTGTGGTTCTATATGCATTTTAGAACTATTTGTTCCCGTCCCTTGAAGAATACTGTTGGTATTTTGAGAGGGATTGCATTGAATCTGTAGATTGCTTTAGGTAGTGTAGCCATTTTGACAATATTAATTCTTCCTAGCCATGAGCATGGGATGGATTCCCATTTGTTAGTGTCCTCTTTAATTTCTCTTTGGAGTGTCTTGTAGTTTTCAGGGTATAGGTCTTTCACTTCCTTGGTTAGGTTTATTCCTAGGTATTTTATTCTTTTTGATGCAATTGTGAATGGAATTGTTTTTCTGATTTCTCTTTCTGTTAGCTCATCATTAGTGTATAGAAAAGCAACAGATTTCTGTGTATTGATTTTGTATCCTGCAACTTTGCTGAATTCAGATATTAGTTCTAGTAGTTTTGGAGTGGAGTCTTTAGGGTTTTTTATGTACAATATCATGTCATCTGCAAATAGTGACAGTTTGACTTCTTCTTTACCAATGTGGATGCCTTGTATTTCTTTGTTTTGTCTGATTGCCTTGGATATGACCTCCAGTACTATGTTGAATAACAGTGGGGAGAGTGGGCATCCCTGTCTTGTTCCTGATCTTAGATGAAAAGCTTTCAGCTTCTTGCTGTTAACTTTGATGTTGGCTGTGGGTTTGTCATATCTGGCCTTTACTATGTTAAGGTACTTGCCCTCTATACCCATTTTGTTAAGAGTTTTTATCATGAATGGATGTTGAATTTTGTCAAATGCTTTTTCAGCATCTATGGAGATGATCATGTGGTTTTGTTCTTCTTTTTGTTGATGTGGTGGATGATGTTGATGGATTTTCGAATGTTGTACCATCCTTGCATCCCTGAGAAGAATCCCACTTGATCATGGTGTATAATCCTCTTGATGTATTTTTGAATTCGGTTTGCTAATATTTTGTTGAGTATTTTTGCATCTATGTTCATCAGGGATGTTGGTCTGTAATTTTTTTTTTGGTAGGGCCTTTGCCTGGTTTTGGTATTGCTGGCTTCATAGAATGAGTTTGGAAGTATTCGCTCCTCTTCTGTTTTTTGGAAAACGTTAAGGAAAATGGGTATTATGTCTTCTCTGTATGTCTGATAAAATTCAGCAGTGAATCCATCTGAACTGGGGGTTTTGTTCTTGGGTAGTTTTTTGATTACTGATTCAATTTCATTGCTGGTAATTGGTCTGTTTAGGTTTCTGGTTCTTCCTTGGTCAGTCTTGGAAGGTTGTATTTTTCTAAGAAGTTGTCCATTTCTTCTATGTTTTCCAGCTTGTTAGCATATAGATTTTCATAGTATTCTCTTATAATTCTTTCTATTTATGTGGTGTCTGTTGTGATTTTTTCTTTCTCATTTCTGATTCTGTTTATTTGTATAGATTCTCTTTTTCTCTTAATAAGCCTGGCTAGGGGTTTATCTATTTTATTTATTTTTTCAAAGAACCAGCTCTTGGTTTCATTGATTTTTTTCTATTGTTTTATTCTTCTCAATTTTATTTATTTCTTCTCTGATCTTATTATGTCCCTCCTTCTGCTAACTTTGGGTCTCATTTGTTCTTTTTCCAGTTTCATTAATTGTGAATTTAGACTATTCTTTTGGGATTGTTCTTCCTTCTTTAAATTGGCCTGGATTGCTATATACTTTCCTTTTAGAACTGCCTTTGCTGCATCCCACAGAAGTTGGGGCTTTGTGCTGTTGTTTTCCTTTGTCTCCATTTTTTGCTTGATCTCTGTTTTAACTTTGTCACTGATCGATTGATTATTTAGGAATATGTTTTTAAGCCTCCATGTGTTTGTGAGCCCTTTTTTTCTTTGTACAATTTACTTCTAGTTTTATACCTTTGTGATTTGAGAAGTTGGTTAGTACAATTTCAATCTTTTCAATTTACTGAGGCTCTTTTTGCATCCTAGTATGTGGTCTATTCTGGAAAATGTTCCATGTGCACTTCAGAAGAATGTGTGTCCTGCTGCTTTTGGGTGTAGAGTTCTGTAGATGTCTGTTAGGACTACCTTTTCTAGCATGTTGTTCAGTGATTCTGTGTCCTTATTTTCTATCTGGTTGATCTGTCTTTTGGAGTGAGTGCTTTGTTGAAGTCTCCTAAAATGAATGCATTGTATTTTATTTCCTCCTTTAATTCTGTTAGTATTTGTTTCACATATGTCGGCGCTCCTGTGTTGGGTGCATATATATTTATAATGGTTATATCCTCTTGTTGGACTGACCCCTTTATCATTATGTAATGTCCGTCTTTGCCTCTTGTTACTTTCTTTGTTTTGAAGTCTATTTTGTCTGATACAAGTACTGCAATACCTGCTTTTCTCTCCCTGTTGTTTGCATGAAATATCTTTTTCCATCCCTTCCCTTTTAGTCTGTGTATATCTTTGGGTTTGAGGTGAGTCTCTTGTAAGCAGCATATAGTTGGGTCTTGCTTTTTATCTATTCTATTACTCTGTGTCTTTTGATTGGTGCATTCAGTCCATTTACATTTATGGTGATTATCGATAGGTATGCACTTATTACCATTACCGGCTTTAGATTCGTGGTTACCAAAGGTTCAAGGTTAGCTTCTTTACTATCTAACAGTCTAACTTAATCCTCTTGTTAAGCTATTATAAACACAGTCTGGTGATTCTTTATTTCTCTCCCTTCTTATTTTTCCTCCTCCATTCTTTATATGTTAGATGTTTTATTCTGTACTCTTTTGCATTTCCTTTCACTGTTTTTGTGGAAAGTTGGTTTTATTTTTTGCCTTTAGTTATTATTTGTTTGGTCTGCTTTCTTTGCTATGAATTTATTTTCTCTGATAACATCTTTTTAGCCTTAGGAGTGCTTCCATCTAGAGTAGTCCCTTTAAGATATCCTGTAGAGGTGGTTTGTGGGAGGCGAATTCTCTCAACTTTCGCTTGTCTGGGAATTGTTTAATCCTTCCCTGAAATTTAAATGATAATTGTGCTGGATACAGTATTCTTGGTTCAAGGTCCTTCTGTTTCACTGCGTTAAATATATCATGCCATTCTCTTCTGGCCTGGAAGGTTTCTGTTGAGAAGTCTGATGTTAGCCTGATGGGTTTTCCTTTGTAGGTGATCTTTTTTCTCTCTCTGGCTGCCTTTAATACTCTGTCCTTGTCTTTGATCTCCGCCATTTTAATTATTATGTGTCTTGGTGTTGTCTTCCTTGGGTCCCTTGTGTTGGGAGATCTGTGGGCTTCCATGGTCTGAGAAACTATTTCCTTTCCCATCTTGGGGAAGTTTTCAGCAATTATGTCTTCAAAGACACTTTCTATCCCTTTTTCTCTCTCTTCTTCTTCTGGTACTCCTATAATGCGAATATTGTTCCGTTTGGATTGGTCACAGAGTTCTCTTAATATTCTTTCATTCCTAGAGATCCTTTTATCTCTCTCTGCCTCAGCTTCTCTGTACTCCTGTTCTCTGATTTCTATTCCATTAACAGTCTCTTGCACTTCATCCAGTCTGCTCTTCAGCCCGTCAGTCGATTGTTTCATTTCTGTAATGTCCCTCCTGACTTCATCCTTTAGCTCTTGCATTTTCCTCTGTAGGTCCATCAGCATGGTTATGACTTTTATTCTGAATTGTTTTTCAGGAAGATTGTTTAAATCTATCCCACCAGGCCCTCTCTCTGGAGTTTTCTGGGTGATTTTTGACTGGACCAGATTGTTTTGTCTTTTCATGGCGATAGAAGTGGTTGCAGGCAGGTGCCACGTGTGTCAGCTGGGAGAACAATGTCCCTTCCTGCTTGTTGTTCTCCTTGCCCTTCTCCGCAGCCTGTGCTAGTTACCCACACACCGGGAGGCAGTCTCTGGAATAATCCCCTGAGCTGCTGTGGGCAGGGCAGCCCTCAGGCTAGCCTAGAGTACTGCAGAGGTTTACAGCCACGTCGGGTGCGTTCTACAGCAAGTCTGGTGCCCCTTAGCACCTTCCGGACCTTGCTCTGGCTTCTGCCACCTGTTCCGGTTACCCGCACACTGGGAGGCAGTGTCTAGGATAATTCCCTGATCTGCCTTGGGCAGGGCTGCCCTCAGGGTAGCCTAAAGCACTGCAGGGTGTTTCAACCACACCGGGTGCATTCTGCAGCAAGTGTCGCACCCCTTGGTGCCTTGTAGACCTTGCTCTTGTTTCTGCGGCCCTTCCTGGTTAGCTGCGCGCCCACCGGGAGGAGATTCTGTGTGGTTGCTGTGGACGGGGCCGCTCTCCCACTGTTCTGCAGCTGTGGCGAATCAGCCAGTCTATTTGCAGTGCCGGCTAGGTGGAACGAATGGCAGGCTGCTTATCTCCATGAGGGGCTTCGGCGGGTCTTCTTTACCTGGCAGCCAGTTAGGGGGCCCGAAAGTCCTCAAGATTCCCAGCCTGCTGGGCTGAGTGCGCTGGGACAATTTTCTTTCGCTGCTGGGCCCTTGTCTCTTTAAGACTTTAAAAAAAGCGCCCGCTTTTCTTTTGTCCCAGGGGAGCCAGCTGTGGGGACCCACTCGTAGTCTCTATCTCGGATCCTGCCCTTCCATTTTGCTAATATCCAGTACACCATGCAATGTGTGTCTGTGCTCCCGGTGCAGATCACCAGGGCTGGTTATTTAGCAGTCCTGTGCTTCCACTCCCTCCCACTATGATTCTTTTCCTCCCGCTGGTGTGCTGGGATTGGGGGAGTGCTCGGGTCCCGCCGGGTCATGGCTATGTATCTTACCCCCTTCGTGAGGTGCTGAGTTCTCGCAGATGTAGATGTAGCCTGGCTGTTGTACTGTATCTTCTGGTCTCTCTTTTAGGAATAGTTATATTTGTTGTATTTTCACAAGTATATGTGGTTTTGGGAGGAGATTTCCGCCACCCTGCTCACACCGCCATCTAGAGCCCTCCCTCTGAAGATTCTTATATCTTAAAGAAATTGAATTCACATTTTAAAGCCTCCTATAATGAAAACTTCATTCCCAGATGACTTCAATGGCAAATTCTTTCAAACATTTAAAGAACTAATGCTGTCTTAGAGTTTTCCAAAGAATAGAAACAACAGAAACACACCCAAATTTATTTTACGAGGTTGTCATAACTTTAATACCAAAACCTAATAAAGACATTACAAGAAGATTAAAGGCTAATACCTCTCATGAACATAGACTCCAAAATCCTAGAAAAAAAATATTACAAATCAAGTCCTGCAATATGTTAAAAGGGACAATAGATCATGACCAAGTGGGATTCATTTCAAGAATGCAAGGTCACTTAACATTTCACCGTCTATGAATATATTTCATTCATTAAAGGATAAAAGAAAAAAACCCACCTTGTCATTTCAGAGAAAGCATTTAATGTAATTAAACAGTTATTTGTCATAGAAAATGCAGACTCTCAACAAACTTGAGGAGAGAAATTCATCTAATAAAGGGTATCTACAAAAAGTCTACATCATATTTAATGGTAAAATATTGAGGTCAGGAAGGCGATTTTAACTGTTTCTGTTGAACTTTATATTGGAGGTTCTAGCCAGTGTGTTTTCAAAGTTTTGGATTTCACCAATTTTGTAGGTGAGAAATGGAATCCTTGTGGAACTTAATTTGCATTTTTATTACGAACCAGACTGAGCATTTTTTCATGTTTGATTATGTGCATTTCTTTTTCTTGAACTGTGTGTCCATTTCTCTTTATCATTCTTCTATGGGGCAGATGGCCTTTTAGTTCTCTAATTTTAAACAAGTACTTAAAGGAAATTAAACCTTTACCTGTGATACAGGTTACAAATATTTTTTTCCAAGTTCGTCATTTTTCTTTTTCCATGGTTTATGTTGGTTTTTGGCATGAAGTTGTTTTTCTTTTATTTTCTTTCCAACTTTGTTGGAAGATTCAGCAATATTTTCCCATTACTTCTGGATTTTAATCCTAGTTAGGGAGGTGTTTTGTATACTTGAGTTATAGAAGAATTTACCTATGATTTCTTCTAGACATGTATGACTTAACTTTTTACTTTTAGATCTATGCTATATTTGGAATTTATCAGATCCTGATTTATCTTTTTCTATATAGCTAAGAAGTAACCCCCATACCATTTATTAAAGGTCCATTTTCCTTCATTGTACTGAGATGCCACCTTTCTCTTATACCAAATTTCCATCTGAAGATGGACCTATTTCTGCATATTCTGCTCCCCACTTTAAATTACTGAGGTTTTGTAGTATTTTCTTTAAACTTTATTTTTTCAGATGGAAATATAGGAGAATCCTTTATTATTTCAATAGGATGGATTTCTCAAAGGAGCAATGGAATGTACATGCCATGAAGGAAAAAAAAATTTGGCCACATTTAAAAGTAGTGTTACTAGGAGAAGGATTAAAGATGGCAGCGTGAGAGGTGAGACAGAAGCTTCATCCTAAAACCGCATATAATATGAAAATATAACTAATACAACTACTCTTGAAAGAGCAACAGGAAAGAGGACTGCAACAAACTGCATACACCTGGAGACAAGAGCAGACCTCATGGAAAAGGGTAACGTACTAAAGCTGTGGTCCTGTGGGATCCAAGGCCTTCATCCACCCCAGCTCACCGACAGGAGGAACGGAGCAGGGAGGGAGTGGAGATTTGGGACAGCTGAATACCTAACTCCGGAGATCTGCTCTGGGAGCACAAACCTACATTTCATGGTGCTTGCATGATACTCTCATAATTAGGGGTTGGAAAGCTAAGACAGGCAGAATTCCTGGAGAGACTAAGATTCCAGCTGCTTGTGGAAAGCAGGGATTCATATCCAGCTGCTCTGGGACAAAAGAAAGGTGGGAAGTCTGAGAGACTACCTAACAAAGAAGCTCTTAGCAAGAGGGCTGCTAAAGGGGCAAGGATTGCACAGAGCTTACTGCTCAGGAGAAAGGACAGGTAGACAAAATTGTCTGGGTGCACTCTGCCCAGCAGGTTGGGAGCTTTCACGATCTTCAGGTGCTCCAGCTCCTGGCTGCCTACACAGCTCCAAGAACCCCATCCATGACAGGCAGCCTACTGTGCCTTTCTCCTGGCCAGCCCCACTGGGCTTGCACACCGGGAAACCCTACCCTGGCATTAGGCCAGCCAGAGGGAAGATCTGTCTACAGCAAAAAATAGAACACAAGCACAAAGGCTTATACCTGTGTGCTCGGCCCACTGGTTCAGGCAGTGGAGAGAGGCATAGCAGCCAGGAAGCAGGAAACACCTCTTTCCTCCCCCCAGGCACCAATACCACTCCCCTGTAACCCCCGACATTGCTTCAGGGGCTGAGCAGCTCCAGAGAGTAGAGCTACTGGGCACTAGAGGGCGCCATACACAAATATGAAATGCCAAAGGAACCTGGTCCAGAGTAAAATTATGAATACAACTCCTGAGAAAGATTTAAATGATATGGACCTCATGACTCTCCCTGAAAGGGAGTTCAAAATAAAAATCATTAACATGCTCATGGAGGTATGGAAAGATATTCAAGAACTCAGGAATAAATTACAGTCGGAGATCCAATCATTGAAGAGCACAATGGATGGTATTAAAAGCAGATTGGATACGGTGGAGGAGATGATAAATGAAATAGAAGCTAGAGAAGAGGAATACAAAGAAGCTGAGACACAGAGAGAAAAAAGGATCTCTAAGAATGAAAGAATATTGAGAGAACTGTGTGACCAATCCAAGCGGAACAATATTCACATTATAGGGGTACCAGAAGAAGAAGAGAGAGAAAAGGGGATAGAAAGTGTCTTTGAGGAGGTGATTGCTGAAAATTTCCCCAATCTGGGGAAGGAGATAGTCTCTCAGGCCATGGAGGTGCACAGATCTCCCAACACAAGGGACCCAAGGAAGACAACATCAAGACATATAGTAATTAAAATGGCAAAGATCAAGGATAAGGACAGACTATTAAAAGCATTCAGAGAGAGAAATAAGATCATATACAAAGGAAAGCCCATCAGGCTCTCATCAGACTTCTCAGCAGAAACCTTACAGGCCAGAAGGGAGTGGCATGATGTATTTAATGCAATGAAGCAGAAGAGCCTTGAACCAAGATTACTTTATCCGGCAAGATTATCATTTAAATTTGAAGAGGGATTAAACAATTCCCAGATAACAAAAGCTGAGAGAATTTACTTCCCACAAACCATCTCTACAGTGTATTTTGGAGGGAGTGCTATAGATGGAAGTGTTCCCACGGTTTAATAGCTGTCACCAGAGGTATTAAAACCACAGTAAAGAAAGTAGAACAGCTAATTACTAGGAAAGTGCAAAATTAAATTAACTATCCCAAAAGTCAATCAAGGGATAGATAAATAGTACAGAATATGATACCTAATATATAAAGAATGGAGGAGGAAGAAAAAGGAGGAAAAAAAAAAAGAACCTTTAGATTGTGTTTGTAATAGCATATTAAGTGAGTTAAGTTAGACTCTTAGATAGTAAGGAAGTTAAAAGTAGTGTTACTACAAAGTTTGTTGTCATAAAAGACATCTTTAAAAAGGTTTAAAATCAAGGATGTGAAATGACATTTGACACATATACAAATATTCTAAAATATGTAAAGAAGTATAAATCAAAATATAAAAGATAAAGGTACCTCAGTAATAGGAACCTGGTCAAATTAAAGAACATGAATCACAGAAATGCAAGTTAAAACAACTGTCCATGTCACATTTCTACCCAGCAGATTTGCAAAAAATTAAGTCTGAAAATAATAAAAATCAATGATGATGCATGTGGTATTGGGGAGGGAGGGTGGAATTAGATTTCTTACATGCTGATGGTGGGGATGAAAACTGGTACAAGCATTTTAAGATCCATTTGACAATATCTAGCAAAGATGAATTAATATAACCCTACAATTCCACTTCTGGGTGTACTCCCCAGTTAACCTATGGCAAGGGCTACAGGTGACATCTACAAAAATGTCTCCTGCAGCATATTTAGTAGACTAATTTTCAGGACAGTTTCAGATTTACAAAAAAAATTAGAGAAGAGTGTATGGAAATTTCCAATATACCCCATACCCAAGTTTCCCCCATTATTAACATCCTACATTAGTGTGGTACAGTTGTTAGCAATTAATGAACCAATACTGATATGTTATTATTAACTAAAGGGTATACTTCATTAAAATCTCCTTAATCTTAACCTAATGTCCTTTATCCATGCCAGGACACCACATTAGGTTCAGTCATCATGTCACCTTAGACTCCTCTTGGTGTGACTTGTTTTTGAAGACCTTAACAGTTTTGAGGAGCACCGGTCAGGTATGTAGTAGAATGCCTCTCTGCTGAAATTTGTCTGATGTTTTTCTCATGGTTAGACTGTGGTTGTGAGCTTTTGGGAGGAAGACCACAGAGGTAAAGTGCCATTTTGATCACATCATGACAAGGGCCCATGTTATTAACATGATTTATCACTGTTGATAACCTTGATGTTGGTTAAGGTAGTATTTTTGTCAGGTATCATCAACTGTAAAGTTACTCTTTTTTCCCCTTGTTTTCCATATTGTCCTCTTTGGAAGGAAGTCACAATGTGAAACACACACTTAAGGAGTGAAGAGTTAGGCTCTATTTCTTTGAGGTCAGAGTATCGCCATAAATTAAGCGGAATAGAGATTTGTCTCTTCCCTATTTATTCAGTCACTTCTTTACAGTAGCATGACTCTTCGATATTTATTTTCTACTTTGGGCTATGTAGTGTTTTAATATCTGGAAGTGCAAGCCCCCATTATTGTCTATCCATTTCAGGTGTTTCTGGGCTATTCTTGCTTCTTTGTCCTCCTTACAGTGCTTTATAGTCAACTCCAGGAAACAAAAATCTGATATTTTTATTGCAATTACATTAAACATATATACTCACTTAGAATTGATGTCCCCAAATATGGTATTTTTCATTGTTTCAAGTCTACTTTTGGTCTTTTAGAGAAGAATTTTGTCATTTTTCTCACACAAGTTGAACCTTTTTTCATTTTATGCCTAGCATTGTTATTTTTTAAAAGAATAATTTTTATCAATGGAATTTGGGTGTTATGGGATGGAGTGTTACATGTGTGTTCAGTCTTCCCACTGGATCAGAAGTCCTGATCCATTCTTCTTACCCTTTTTTCTAATTGATTTTTTTATTATGGCAAAATATACATACTATTTATCATTTTGACCATTTGTAAGTGTACAGTTTAGAGGCATTAAATACATCCACAAAGTTGTGTACCCATTGCCACTTTCTATACACCAAACCTTTTCATTAAACAATAACTTCCCTTTCCCCTTCCCCAGCCCCTGATAACCTCAGTTCTGCTTTCTGTCTCTGTGAATTTGCTTATTCTAGGTACTTTATGTAAGTGGAATTACATAATATTTGTCTTCTGTTTTTGGGTTATTTCACTAAACAGAATGTTTTCAAAGTCCATCTATATTGTAGCATATGTCAAAATTTCATTCCTTTTTATGGCTCAATAGTACTCTCAGATTAATTTTTATCATAAAATTATTTATCATTCTTTTACTTGGTGAATAGTAGTTCTAATTTCACTCAGATTCTTACTGGAACTTTTGATTTTTAAGAATGCCATCTAACATTGTTGATTCTCAGTAAATATGGAGTACGTTGGTGCTTTAGTATATAGTTAAAGAAGTTTTGCACCATAAAACAAGTGAAAAGTTAAGGTTGAGGAAGCATCTAAGAACAATAGGCTTCTCCAATTAGGACTTTTCAAATATTTCATGCCCCTTCTGTTTGTTTGTATTAAGTGTAAGTCAAGGAAACTTTACTATATTTCTTTCAAATGAAACTTGAGTGTAGGAAAATGAAGTCTATTTCTGATCACAGCCTATGAAAATCTTCACATTATAAAGTAGTTAAAAATATCATCTCACACCAGTGAGGATGGCCAACATCCAAAACACAAACAACAACAAATGTTGGCGAGGATGTGGAGAAAAGGGAACCCTCCTACACTGTTGGTGGGAATGCAAATTAGTTCAACCATTGTGAGCAGTATGGAGGTTCCTCAAAAAACTCAAAATAGAAATACCATTTGACCCAGGAATCCCACTCCTAGGAATTTGCCCTAAGAATGCAGCAGCCCAGTTTGAAAAAGACAGATGCACCCCTATGTTTATCACAGCACTGCTTACAATAGCCAAGAAATGGAAGCAACCTAAATGTCCATCAGTAGATGAATGGATAAAGAAGATGTGGTACATACACACAATGGAATATTATTCAGCCATAAGAAGAAAACAAATCCTGACATTTGCAACAACATGGATGGAGCTAGAGGGTATTACGCTCAGTGAAATAAACCAAGCCGAAAAAGTCAAGTATCAAATGATTTCACTCATATGTGGAGTATAAGAGCAAAGAGAAAAACTGAAGGAACAAAACAGCAGCAGACTCACAGAACCTAAGAATGGACTAATAGTTACCAAAGGGAAAGGGACTGGGGAAGATGGGTGGGAAGAGAGGGATAAGGGGGAAAAAGGGGCATTACAATTAGCAGATGTAATGTTGGGGGGGCACGGGGAGAGCTGTACAACTCAGAGAAGACAAGTAGTGATTCTATAGCATCTCATTACGCTGATGGACAGTGACTGTAATGGGGTTGGTGGGGGGGACCTGATGAAGGGGGTAGTTTAATAACCATAATATTGCACATGTAATTGTAGATTAATGATACCAAAATAAATTATAAAAAATAAAGTAGTTAAAAGTATAAAGTAATATTTAAAAATAGAACAAAAAGCAATGATTTAGCAATGTCAAGGCCTGTGATGGAGTGACATGTGTGCCTTGATCTGATTTGTCCCCAGCACTGCTTTTCATTTGTTTAGCAAGCATCTATAAACAATTAAAATGAGAGAGAACAACGAGCTATCTCTTCCTAAATATACTGTTGTTTTTTGGGGCTGTGGGACAGGTACTGTTAACTAGTTAAGGATGGGTTTGTTACTGTGGGCAAGGAGCAGGTACTCTAATGTAGGGGAATTAATAACCATCAGAAAATGTCATGAAGTAGCACAAAAGAAATGCAGACTATTTTGGAGTTTCCTTTGTCCTTAATTGTAGATAGTGGTCTCTCATTGTGTTAGTGGTTATATTTATTTTTGTTTTTTTGGTGGGAAAGTTATGGGGATAGAGATGTGCTGTTTGAGACATAGTGAACTCCATAAAGCCTCTTTTAGTTGACTAGATCCACTGTCTTAAATTTCTTCTGCACATCAAGATAGGGAACAGGCTATCAGCTTTCAGCATCTCCAAGAATTCTGACTACAAACTATTGCTTGCAAAAAGAGTTAGATACTTCAAAAGTTGTCCTGTAAAAATGATAATATTTATTGTTTTCCTTTTAAAAATAATATATGTTGATATTCAATTTAGAAATGGAGAAGAGTATAATGAAAACAAATCCATAATATTACGGAGATACATTATCATATATCCCAGAGATAAGGTAATCACTATTAAATTTTCTTGACATACTTTAAGGTCATTACTGCATTGTTTATAATAGCAGAAGTTTGGAAACAACCTGAGTGTCTATTAATCAGTGACTAATTAAATAAATCCTGATATAGTCACACAGTGGAATGCTATTTAGCTATAAAAATGCTTTATGTACTGAAATAAAAAATCAACAGGCTTTATTATTAAGTGAGAAAAGCAAGGTAAAGAGTGAATGCTACCTTTTCTGAAAGAAGGAGGTGGCGATATAAAATACATGCATATTGGTTTGAATGTATTTACTTAGGAAAAGGAAAGGATAGATAAGAAATGAGTACAAGTTATTTATAGGGAGTAGGGGAGCAAAAAAGAATCACACTGGGAATGAGACTTCTCAGTATCCACACTTATATTTTTATTTTTGAATCACATGAATGTATAACCTATTTTTAAAAAGTTAAACTAATGTAAGCTGTGGAACTGAAATATAGCTTCACATTTGCCATTCAAATTGAGGAAGTAGAATAATTTATTACAGCCAACATTGGAGAAACTTTAAGTATTCGTCTTTTTGAATGAATGCCTTTATTTATTTATTTATTAGTTATTATGGTATTATTGATATACACTCTTAGAAGGTTTCACATGAAAAAACAATGTGGTTACTACATTCACCCATATTATCATGTCCACCCCATACCCCATTGCAATCACTGCCCATCAGTGTAGTAAGATGCCACACAGTCACTATTTGCCTTCTCTGTGCTACACTGTCTTCCCCATGATCCCCCACACACCATATGTGCCAATCGTAATACCCCTCACTCCCCTTCTCCCTCCCTCCCCACCTGCCCTCCCACACCCCTCCCCTTTGGTAACCATTAGTCCCTTCCTGGAGTCTGTGAGTCTGTTGCTGTTTTTTTCCTTCAGTTTTGCTTCGTTGTTATACTCCACAAATGAGGGAAATCATTTGGTACTTGTCTTTCTCCACCTGGATTATTTCAGTGAGCAAAATATCCTCCAGCTCCATCCATGTTGTTGCAAATGGTAGGATTTGTTTCTTTCTTCTGGCTGAATAGAATTCCATTGTGTATATGTACCACATCTTCTTTATCCATTCATCTACTGATGGACACTTAGGTTGCTTCTATATCTTGGCTATTATGAATAGTATGAATGCCTTTATTTTTAACAAAGACTGGTGATAGGGTTCAGGATCAGCTACCCCCAAATATTACACCTTGACATATTGAATATTTTAAGCTGAAGGAGTTTGAGAAAACAGCAAAAGCAGGAAGGTCACTCTGATACCACCTCCCACCCCTCACCCCAAGCAGGTCATAAAACCCCCATGTGAGAGGTGCCCTCCCTATACAGGAGGAAAGGAGCATGGTTACCTCTGAATACAAAGGGATGCCAAGGAGAATCCTAACAAATCGGCCTTGCTAAGTTTTGCCAGTTTACTACACATACCTCATAACTCCTTGACCTATCATATTACTGTTCTAAGACTGTCCACTCTTCATCAAACCCAGCATAAAAATATTCAGGTCTAACTAGGTTTTTTTGGGGGGGGTCTTCATTTCCTTATGAAGGCTTGTCATGTAAAACATATTAAGAAAAGCTTACATTAAATAAATATGTATGCTTTTCTCTGTTAATCTGACTTTGTCAGCTTAATTTTCAGACCCCGTCAGAAACCCCAAGAGGATTAAGGAAACTTTACCCTCCCCTACACTGGAGAGTTTCTGGTTTATGGTAATCTGAGAAACAGATTGTTAACTGTTCATTTTTAGATTGAGAGGAGTAGCAGTAGTTTTGTTTTCTATAAAGCAGGAATTGACTGGGGAGTTTAGATGAAGCTGAGATAGACTCACTCTGATAATAGATTCTTTCTTAAAGACAAAGTGACCAAATATGAATGAATGGGATCAGCTAGCTAGTAAAGTTAGTGCTTAGCTGCCTGGGGTTAGTAATTTAATTTGTAATCTCTCACCCTGAGTCATGGTTACTTGAGAACATATTTTATGTGAGAACATTATACAAATAGTAAAATGTCAGGAAAATGACACTGAGTAGCAAATTTTCTGGAGAGTCTGAAAATATTTAGAAGAATCAAGGCATATAAATATGTAGAAACAGAATTTTTATAGCTAGAGGCACACATCAAAACAAAACAGCAAACAAACAAAAACTCTTCCACCATTGGTCATTTATTGACTGGGAAGAAGTGGCAAAAAAAATCAGTGGAAGAATTGCTCTAAATACTAGAATAAACTGCCCAAATGGGGAGGGAGGGAACCAAGTCCTAAAGAACTGCTAGAGATGAGAAGCTGCAGGAGTAAAATAAAAGGAAACCACAAATATCCAAATAAACCTGCAAAGCTGTCTGCATGGCTCATGCTATAAAATAAAAATTGGGTTTTGAATGAAGAACTGGACGAACAGTAAGAACCTAGATTGATGGAAATTCTGTTTTTCAGCATTCTGAGTTTAACAGAAGAAAGAATTCTGATGCACTTTAGGGAAAATTTTTTAAAAGGCTTGGAAGACTGTGATAGTTAATCTCAACACTCCCTTGTAATTCTAAAACTGATTCTACAGTTGCAGTGCTTATGGAGTTACTTCTTAAGAACATATGCTCGTAGTAAAATGGAGTGTCACTTCTGTTGCATCAGTGAGAAAATATGAAAACTGAGTAGCTATATGGGATTGGACAATTTGTATGGGAGTAAAGCAGTGGTTCTTAAATGTGGGCCTTCTCAACATTATGTTTTTGAGATGAAGCAATGTGTGTGTTAGTTTGTTCATTGTTATTGCTGAGTAATATTCCATGGTATAAATATACCCACAGTTTATCAGTTTGTCTTGGTAGACCCAGAATATCTCTAGCTTTTGGCTGCTGTGTAAAGCTGCTATGAACATTTGTGTACAGTTCTTTGTTGAGACATATTTTCATTTTTCTTGAGTAAATATCTAGTAGTGGAATTTCTCAGTCATATGGTAGGTTATGTTTAATTGTAAGAAACTGCCACACTGTTTTCCAAAATAGTTGTACCGTCATGTGTTCCTAACAGCAATGCATGAACAGCCCAGTTATGCCACATATTTGTCAGTGCCTTGAATTATCAGGTGTCTGAATTTTAGACATTCAGAGGGATGGGTATAGTAGTATCTTACTGTGGTTTTATTTTGCATTCCTCTGATGACTTATGATTTTGAGCATCTTTCAGTCTGATCCTGCTTTTTCAAAATTTTGCAAAACGCTTAACTCAAAGACCCTAGCCTGTACCTGTGATGTGATCTGATTCCAAAAGCCTTGGGTTGATGTGACAATACTAGAGCCATTTTGTATTGATATAAATCTCTACAATTCACAGTGTTCTTAAGGTTGGTACTGTGCACACAATTCCTGACATAGGACAGTTTCAATAAACATTGGCTGAATTAAAGTCTAATGATATTCTTAAAGGCAATAGATACCATAATATGTAAGGGTAGGAAGAGCTTTTCGGGAGGTGATGTGTCTGATTTAACTTGAATACGTTAATATCTCTGATTTTATTAGGCAGTGAAGCTCCTAGGAGGAGGAAATAATGTTTAACATTATTTTTAAATACATGTTCAGAATAATGACAAAATCCCTGAACTAGAAGACTAGGAAAAGACTCCCGTGTATAGTAGTTCTTTAAAAGTACAGGGCATGCTCTTTCCTGAACATAGTTTCTTCAGCTACACAATGGGACAATTAGTAAATCCGTGTCCTCTGTCAGCTCTAGTCAGTGCTATTTTGAACTACCCCATGACTATTAGGTTGTTTCTTCATGTGATTAGATTACCCAGATTTAACAACACAGTTTTGGAGGAAAAAGAATATTCCCATTAGTACTGACAGTGAGATATTTTCCTTTTTTCTTTACTTAAGATAATTAAGTGAAATGAACTTGATTTTCCAGCCGTGATAGTCACATATGCATGAAATATTTTCCTCCAACATTTTATTATAAGAATTATTCAAACATACAGAAACGTTGAAAGAATATTACAGTGAACACTCATATAGCTACCACCTAGATTCTACAAGTAACATTTTACCATATTTGTTTTATCACATATCTATCACTCAATCGAGATTATTTTTTCTAATCTCAAAATAAACGACAAACACAAGTATACTTCCCCTTAAAAGTTTATGAATTCTTTTTTAAGTATGGAGTCTCTGGGTATACATATGTACTACTACATACATGTGCTTGTTTTCTGGAAATGAGATACTAATGTATTTCCTAGAATAAATAGATATCAGCCTTTAGGACAATGTCTCTCAACCAGAGGCAGTTTTTGTCCCTCAGGGGCCATTTGGCAACACCTGGAGACATTTTTGGTTATCATGACTGGGGCGTGTTACTGGCATCTAGTGAGTAGAGTTCAGAAATGATGCTAAACATCTTTGGATGCACAGGAGCCCCCACAACCAAGAATGATCCAGCCCAAAATGTCAGTAGAGCTGAGGTCAAGAAACCCTATTTTAGGAAATGGTAGACTTACCTCCAGAGTTACTCAGAAACAAATTGGAGTATAAAGTTTTTGGGACATACCATGGGAGAGCTCAGTAAAACTAAGAGGAAACAAAGTCTTGTAGAAAAGATTTTTTTTCCTTTTAAAACTTCATTCTGCTTGTGAAATTCCTTTGCTGAGGTATCTTGTGCTCATCGTTTAATTTCTTCTGTTCCTTGTTTTTCTCATTTAGGTCTAAAATGGCCATGCATTTTTCTTGCAAAGTGGTCTGAAATCTGCAGGTAACAAGGTTCAAAGAAATCACTATTTCCAAGATGATAATTGCCACACACGGACACCCCTTAAAGAATAAGCAAGCCAGATTCTCAAGATGGCGGTGTGAGTAGGGCAGCAGAAAACTCATCCCAAAACCATATATATTTTGAAAATACAGCAAATACAACTATTCCTAAAAGAGTGACCAGAAGATACAGTACACCTGCCAGGCTATATCTACATCTGCAAGAACACAACATCTCACCGAAAAGGGTAAGATACAAAGCCATGACCCGGCAGGACCCAAGCACTCCCCCACCCCAGCTCACTGGAGGGAGGAAAGGAGTCAGAGTGGGGAGGGAGTGGAAGCACAGGACTGCTAAATAACCAGCCCTAGTAATCTGCACCAGGAGCAGAGACACACATTGCATGGTGTACTGCATATTAGAGAAATGGAAAAGTAAAATCTGAGATGGAGACTGCGAGTCGGTCCCCACAGTTGGCTCCCCTGGGACAAAAGAAAGGCGGGCATTTTTTTTTTAAGTCTTATAGGGACAAGGGCTTAACAGCTGGACAAAATCATCCCAGCACACTCAGCCCAGCAGGCTGGGAATCTTAAGGAACTTAAGGCGCCCTAACCCCCTGGGTGGGAACACAGCTCCGAAGACCCTCACGGCAATAAGCAGCCTGCCGTTCTTCCCCACTCCCTGCCCCACCCCCGCCACCAGCACTGCAAGCAAACCGGCTGACCCACCACAGCTGCACAGAAGCTGGGGAACAGCCCCGCCCACAGGAACCATACAGAGTCTTCTCCCAGCATGCAGCTAACAGGGCCAGACCCAGAGCGTGCAGCTGGGGTGCAGCTGCCCAGCACATGCAGGGAAGCTAGAGCAAGATCCTGAAGGCATGAAGGGGCACCATTCTCCCAGGAGAACACACACGACGCATCTGCGACCCCCCCAAAGTGCCCTATGCTATCCCGAGAGCTGCCCCGCCCACAGCAGCTCAGGAGATTATCCCAGAGACTTCTCCCTGTGTGCGGGTAACTGGCACAGGCAGCGGAGAAGGGCAAGGCGACCAGCAAGCGGGAAGGGACTTTGTTCTCTCAGCTGAAACACACCACTCGCCGGCGACCACTTCCATCTACATGAAAAGGCAGAAGAACCTTGTTCAGTCTGAAATCCCTCAAACACAAGAGAGAGGGTGTAGTGAGACAGAAATCACCAATCTTCCTGAAAAAGAATTCAAAATAAAAGTCATAAGCATGCTGATGGAGCTACAGAGAAGTATGCAAGCGCCAAGGGATGAATTCTGGAGGGAGATAACATAAATGAAACAAACAATGGAAGGATTTAAGGGCAGACTGGATGAGGTGGAAGAGACTGTTAATGAATAAGAAATCAAAGAACAGGAATACAGCGAAGCTGAGGCAGAGAGAGATAAAAGGATCTCCAGGAATGAAAGAATATTAAGAGAACTGTGTGACCAATCCAAACAGAACATATTCGCAATATTGGAATACCAGAAAAAGAAGAGAGAAAAAGGGATAGAAAGTGTCTTTGAAGAAATAATTTCTGAAAACGTCCCCAATCTGGGGAAAGAAATAGTCTCTTAGATCATGGAATTCCACAGATCTCCCAACACAAGGGACCCAAGGAGGACAACACCAAGACATATAATAAATAAAATGGCAAAGATCAAAGACAAGGACAGAGTATTAAATGCAGCCAGAGAAAGGAAAAAGATCACCTACAAAGGAAAACCCATCAGACTATCATCAGACTTCTCAACAGAAACCTTACAGGCCAGAAGGGAATGGCATGATATATTTAATGCAATGAAACAGAAGGGCCTCAAACCAAGAATACTGTATCCAGCAAGATTATCACTTAAATTTGAAGGAGGGATTAAACAATTCCGAGATAAGCAAAAGTTGAGGGAATTTACCTCCCACAAACCATCTCTACAGTGTATTTTAAAGGGACTGCTCTAGACGGAAGTGCTCCTAAGGCAAAATAGCCATCACTAGAGAAAATAAAACCACAGCAAAGAAAGTAGACGAACCTAATACTAACTAAATGCAAAATAAAATCACCTATCCACAAAATCAGTCAAGGGAAACAGAAAAGAGTAGAGAATAAAACACCTAACATTTAAAGAGTGGAGGAGGAAGAAAAAGAAGGGAGAGAAATAATCATCAGACTGTGTTCATAATAGTGTAATAAGTGAGTGAAGGTAGACAGATAGTAAAGAAGCTACCCTTGAACATTTGGTAACCACGAATCCAAAGCCTGCAATGGCAATAAGTACATATCTATCGATAATCACCATAAATGTAAATGGACTGAATGTACCAATCAAAAGACACAGAGTAACAGAATGGAAAAAAATCAAGACCCATCTATATGCTGCCTACAAGAGACTCACTTGAAACCCAAAGATATACACAGACTAAAAGGGAAGGGATGGAAAAAGATATTTCATGCAAATAATAGGGAGAAAAAAGCAGGTGTTGCAGTACTTGAATCAGACAAAATAGACTTCAAAACAAAGAAACAAGAGACAAAGAAGGACATTACATAATGATAAAGGGGTCAGTCCAACAAGAGGATATAACCATTATAAATATGTATGCACCCAACACAGGAGCACCTACATATGTGAAACAAATACTAACAGAATTAAAGGAGGAAATAAAATACAATGCATTCATTTTAGGAGACTTCAACAAAGCACTCACTCCAAAGGACAGATCAACCAGACAGAAAATAAGTAAGGACACAGAATCACTGAACAACATGCTAGAAAAGGTAGTCCTAACAGACATCTACAGAACTCTACACCCAAAAGCAGCAGGACACACATTCTTCTGAAGTGCACATGGAACATTTTCCAGAATAGACCACATACTAGGATGCAAAAAGAGCCTCAGTAAATTGAAAAGATTGAAATTGTACTAACCAACTTCTCAAATCACAAAGGTATAAAACTAGAAGTAAATTGTACAAAGAAAAAAAGGGCTCACAAACACATGGAGGCTTAAAAACATATTCCTAAATAATCAATCGATCAGTGACAAAGTTAAAACAGAGATCAAGCAAAAAATGGAGACAAAGGAAAACAACAGCACAAAGCCCCAACTTCTGTGGGATGCAGCAAAGGCAGTTCTAAAAGGAAAGTATATAGCAATCCAGGCCAATTTAAAGAAGGAAGAACAATCCCAAATGAATAGTCTAAATTCACAATTAATGAAACTGGAAAAAGAACAAATGAGACCCAAAGTTAGCAGAAGGAGGGACATAATAAAGATCAGAGAAGAAATAAATAAAATTGAGAAGAATAAAACAATAGAAAAAATCAATGAAACCAAGAGCTGGTTCTTTGAAAAAATAAATAAAATAGATAAACCCCTAGCCAGGCTTATTAAGAGAAAAAGAGAATCTATACAAATAAACAGAATCAGAAATGAGAAAGAAAAAATCACAACAGACACCACATAAATAGAAAGAATTATAAGAGAATACTATGAAAATCTATATGCTAACAAACTGGATAACCTAGAAGAAATGTGACAACTTTCTAGAAAAATACAACCTTCCAAGACTGACCAAGGAAGAAACAGAAAACCTAAACAGACCAATTACCAGCAACAAAATTGAATCGGTCATCAAAAACTACCCAAGAACAAAACCCCTGGACCTGATGGATTCACTGCTGAAGTTGATCAGACATTTGGAGAAGACATAATACCCAATCTCCTTAAAGTTTTCCAAAAAATAGAAGAGGAGGGAATACTTCCAAACTCATTCTATGAAGCCAGCATCACTCTAATACCAAAACCTGGCAAAGACCGCACCAAAAAAGAAAATTACAGACCAATATCCCTGATGAACATAGGTGCAAAAATACTCAACAAAATATTAGCAAACCAAATTCAAAAATACATCAAGAGGATCATACATCATGATCAAGTGGGAATCACCTCAGGGATGCAAGGATGGTACATCCTTTGAAAACCCATCAACATCATCCACCACATCAACTAAAAGAAGGACAAAAATCACATGATCGTCTTCATAGATGTTGAAAAAACATTCAACAAAATTCAAAATCCATTCATGATAAAAACTCTCAACAAAATGGGTATAGAGGGCAACTACCTCAACATAGTAAAGGCCATATATAACAAATCCAGTCATCATCATACTTAACAGCAAGAAGCTGAAAGCTTTTCCCCTAAGATCAGGAACAAGACAAGGATGGCCACTGTGCCCGCTCTTATTCAACATAGTACTGGAGGTCCTAGCCATGGCAATCAGACAAAACAAAAAATACAAGGCATCCAGATTGGTAAGGAAGAAGTCATACTGTCACTGTTTGCAGATGACATGATATTGTACATAAAAAACCCTAAAGACTGCACTCCAAAACTACTAGAACTAATATCTGAATTCAGCAAAGTTGCAGGATCAGGATACAAAATTAATGCCCAGAAGGCTGCTGCATTCCTATGCACTAATGGTGAACTAGCAGAAAGAGAAATCACGGAAACAATTCCATTCACAATCACATCAAAAAGAATAAAATACCTAGGAATAAACCTAACCAAGGAAGTCGAAGACCTATACCCTGAAAACTACAAGATACTCAAGAGAAATTAAAGAGGACACTAATAAATGGAAATTCATCCCAAGCTCTTGGCTAGGAAGAATTAATATTGTCAAAATGGCTATCCGCCTAAAGCAATCTACAGATTCAATGCAATCCCTATCAAATTACCAACAGCATTCTTCAATGAACTAGAGCAAATAGTTCTAAAATTCATATGTAACCACAAAAGATCCCGAAAAGCCAAAGCAATCCTGAGAAGGAAGAATAAAGCAGGGGGAATTATGCTCCCTGACTTCAAACTCTACTACAAAGCTACAGTAATCAAGACAATTTGGTACTGGCACAAGAACAGACCCATGGACCAGTGGAACAGAATAGAGAGCCCAGATATAAACCCAAGCATATATGGTCAATTAATATATGATAAAGGAGCCATGGATATACAATGGGGAAATAACAGCCTCTTCAACAGCTGGTGTTGGCAAAACTGGACAGCTACATGTAAGAGAATGAAACTGGATTATTGTCTAACCCCATACACCAAAGTATACTCGAAATGGATCAAAGACGTGAATGTAAGTCATGAAACCATAAAGCTCTTAGAAAAAAACATAGGCAAAAATCTCTTGGACATAAACATGAGCAAGTTCTTCATGAACATACCTCCCTGGGCAAGGGAAACAAAAGCAAAAATGAACAAGTGGGACTATATTAAACTAAAAATCTTCTGTACAGCAAAGGACACCATCAATAGAACAAAAAGGCACCCTATAGTATGGGAGAATATATTCATAAATGACATATTCGATAAGGGGTTGACATACAAAATATTTAAAGAGCTCATGCACCTCAACAAACAAAAAGCAAATAATCCAATTAAAAAATAGGCAGAGGATCCAAACAGACACTTCTCCAAAGAAGAAATTCAGATGGCCAGCAGGCACATGAAAACATGTTCCACATCGCTAATCATCAGGGAAATGCAAATTAAAACCACAATGAGATATCACCTCACACCAGTTAGGATGGTCACCATCCAAAATACAAACAACAACAAATGTTGTCGAGGATGTGGGGAAAGGGGGACCCTCCTACACTGCCGGTGGGAATGTAAACTAGTTCAACTATTGTGGAAAGCAGTACGGAGGTTCCTCAAAAAACTCAAAATAGAAATACCATTTGACCCAGGAATCCCACTCCTAGGAATTTACCCGAAGATTGCAGGAGCCCAGTTTGAAAAAGACAGATGCACCCCTATGTTTATCCCAGCACTATTTACATAGCCAAGAAATGGAAGCAACCTAAGTGTCCATTAGTAGATGAATGGATAATGAAGAGGTATTACATATACAGAATGGAATATTATTCAGCCATAAGAAGAAAACAAATCCTACCATTTGCAACAACATGGATGGAGCTAGAGGGTATTATGCTCAGTGAAATAAGCAGGCAGAGAAAGACAAGTATCAAATGTTTTCACTCATCTGTGGAGTATAAGAACAAAGAAAAAAATGAAGGAACGAGACAGCAGCAGACTTACAGAACCCAAGAATGGACTAACAGTTACCAAAAGGGAAGGGACTGGGGAGGATGGGTGGGAAGGGAAGAATAAGGGGGAAAGGGTCATTACTATTAGCACACATAATGTAGGTTGGGGGGTGGCCACAAGGTAGGTAGTATAACACAGGGAAGACAAGTAGTGATTCTATAGCATCTTACTACACTAATGGACAGTGACTGTAATAGGTTATGTGGTGGAGACTTGATAATGGGGGGAGTCTACTAACCATAATGTTGCTCATGTAATTGTACATTACCGAAATTTAAAAAAAGACAAATAAAGAAGTCACCTCACGAGCTAGGGAGGACAAGGATAAGTTGTATAGAAAATGGGTTGAAACGAGACACATGGATTGATCTGTTTTTCTAGTTTTCATGTATGTCATTGTTTTCTTAACCTCAGTGGCATCTTAGTTTAGGTCATCTGAACAGAGTTTGCTCTGAATTTCTCATCTCTGCTTTCTATGATTTGCACATACTTGAGAAGAATGAAAAATCAAAGTAAAGCAAAGGGTTGAAAGACAAAAGAAAAATGGAAATCATACCCAGAAATATTCTTTCATAGTAATTATCAGTGCATGTTTGCCTCTGAATTAGTTAGATATTCCTTTTCCATGTACCCACCAACCTCATCCTTGTCCCCTATGATGAGCTGCGTGTCATAACAGCTACTGTGGAGAGAAGCCATGAAAATCCTCATCACATTTCCTTGTACTGGAAAAATAGAATACTCTTATCTTTTTTTATTTGAAAATCTCCACTTTAAAATTCCATTTCCTCTGAGTACTGCAAAGGCAGATTGACTTACCAGACTGATTTTGGTACCTTTAAGGGAATTTTGTGGTTTCCTTTGTGTCTTTTTTCCTTGAAATTATTCATTTACTAATTTTTAAATTAGATAAGCCATTCATATAGTAAAAATTTATTGGATGCAGGAGGATATACATTGCAAATGAGTCTTCATCCACCATGCATCCTCCCTCAGTGCCTCTGACACCCACTGTTGCCAGCTTTTTGTGCATCATTCCAGATATATTATATGCACTTAGGGAGTGTTCCTGTTTCTTATGCAAATGGCAGCTTCCTGTACATACTGTCCTAGACCATGCTTTTTATTTTAAATGAGGTATACATACAGTGAAGAGCTCAAGTCTTAAGTATACAACTCAATGAATTTTTATATAAATATACACCTGTAAAACGTATGAAAAGAGAGAATGTTATTAGCATCAAAGAGGTTCCACGATATTGAAAGAGGCCAGGGATCTTCCATCTAAAGCAGACCTCCTGCACTGAAGCTTTGAAATAGCAATACCGTTTTTTAAGTCTAATTTTTTTTCAAAGGAAGAAATTTCTACATATACTTTTGCCTCTTTACTAAGCTATTCACAGGTGAATTCCTGAGTACCACCTATTGTAAATACATTCTTAATTTTTAAAAATATAAATGATAGGACTAAAATCCCACTATTTACTCTGGACTCAAGTTAGTATGGAAAATGCTGGCGATTTTGAGAAGGGCAGAGTGCTTTGAAAGGCACCTTCTCATTTTGGCTCTACCACCTAATGGCTATGTAATTATGGACAAGTTACTCAACTTCTTTGAGACTTAGTTTCCCCATCTACATAAACAATACTGCTTACGTGGCAAGGAGGTTGGGAGCACTGCAAATGGTAAATATCCAGTGCCTGGCACATGGTAGCTGTGATCAGAAGAGAGGGTTATAGGCTTAAGGGGTAGAGAATTGGAAAGAGAAAGTCTTCAGAACCATAGAAGAGAGGAATTTGCTTCAGTGATTACCACATAGAGAATTTATTTTCCTGTACAGAATTTGAAATCCTCTTTCATCAAAAAGGAAGACAGACTACATTTTGGGAACTTACTAATCTCCTCTGGAAAGTCTGTTTGGAGCTGGCATGGTTGTGTAGTTCTAATTCAAAAACCTAAAATTTAGGGTCTATGCTGCTTAGAAAAAAGTGTGAGTCTCTGGCTCCCCAGATAGCCAGCTATCACCTGTTCCCTACCGTGCGGTAGTATGGAAGCAGCAACACCAAGAGAAAGGACTGTGCACTGGGAGCTTGGCTGGATGCCCAGATCAGGTCCCCCAGGTGGGCTTCAGCCTTGCAGATTGAAAACCTAAACTTGTTAGTGGCCACAGTGTTGATTTTACTTTGAGGGAACTGACCCATGTTTAAAGGAGACAGAATGCCAATTTGTTAATTTTTCAGGCTGTGGGATATTCTGTTTCAATTGCCATAAGACTCATGGCTTTCAGCCAGAGTAACTGTCTTCTCATTGAGGGAATTTGGGGTAGTGAAGGAGTTGCTGTAAAAGAAAGTGGTAAGGATGGAATTAGGAGAGGTGTGGTGAATAATCTCAATGGTTTATTCATCCGGCTACATGCGTTTCTTCTCAGCCAGTGTTGATAAACAGGGCCCACTTGTGGGTTTCTGGGCTTCCTTTTGTAGTTTGGAACCTCACTATAACTATTCTGGGGTCACAATTTTTCCAAACAGTTGCAATTCAATTGATTTAGTTTCCATCTAATGTATTACAGCCACATTTGTTTTTTTTTCTTTCTGAGTTTATAACCAGGATCTGAGTTTATAGAGACAGATCTTGGTGTGTGTGTTGGGGGTGGGTGAGGGCTCTCATTATGAAAGATACCTAAGATTAGATTTGAGAAGGATTATTTATTTAGAAGCAAACCCAGTTTGAAGTGAATATTTATTATGAACGTCCACAGTCACTCTACCACCACCCCGCAGGAGGGAAAGTGTAATGAACAGTATGTAGAAGTGGAAAGAGGCAGTACTCTTAGCTCATTGGAATTTTACTCTCTGACTGGTATGGACTTAGTGTTTGCATCCTCCCCCACCCCCCGCCCCCCAATTCATATGTTGAAGTCACAACCCCCAATGTGATAGCTTTACGAGGTGGGGCCTTTGGGAGCTGATTAGGGCATGAGACTGGAGCCCTCATTATGGGATTACTGCCCTTCTAGAAAGACTGGAGAGAACTCCCTCTCTCTGCTCTCTGCCATGTGAGCATACAAGATGGCTGTCTGCAAACCAGGAAGTTGACTCTCACTAGACACTGAATCTGCCAGTTCCTTGATCTTGGACTTCTCAGCCTCCAGAACTGTGAGGAATAATGTTTGTTGTCTAAGCCACCTAGTGTATGGGACTTTGCTATAGCGGCCCAAACTAAGATACTGACTTCTACAAATTTTGCAGAAAAGTCTGTGAACACATTGCTAGAACTCCTCCCGGGGCCTTGGAAGGTGCCCATGTAGTGAGGCCTGGAAGCTTGGCAATAAAACCAAGTCTGCCAGGTTAGAGGAGTCCCATCTGTGATGACCCTGTCACAGTCCTCTCATGGGGGGTCTCCTACAGTTCCATGTGGATTTTGTTAGTGCTCTCTCAGAGGTCAGCTGTATTCTCAAGACTCCCCACATAAGTGTTAAAGAAGAAACCAAAGGTGTTAAATGACTAAATAATACTTTAAAACATATTTTAACCACTCCAATGATCGTTTAATCTTTCACTATCTTTTCTACTTCTTTAATACTTACTGTACCTGGTTGTAGTGTTGCACGGAGGGGAGGAGGATGGGAAAAGGCTCACTAGAAGAGGCATAAAAGATTACAGGTGCCATGCTAAGACATCATTGCCTCTATGAAAACGCTTATGGCTTTAAGGAGCTGCCCAAGGGGATATGCTACCTATAGTCAAGCGATCCTTGATTATCTCAGGCAGACTTTATGAATCATTGTCCAGAGGTGGGTAACATTGAAGGAAAGGACAAGCTGGATGTTCATTTTCTCTATAGAAGACAGGCTCAGAAGAGATGGGTTTAAACAGCAGGGAGAGATTGATGTTATAAGTGAAAGCCATTTTATGGTGAGAAGAGCAAGGACTAGTAAGACAATTCTGGATCCAGCTTTCTTGTGGCTCTTAGTGGATCTTAAGAGTCTCATCTTTCTGAGGCAATTTAGACACAAATTTATTTCATATTGGAGACTAAGCAAACTCACTGCTCAAGATTCCTTCCAGATGAGATGACATTCAATATGGGTTTACCTTGTTTAAAGCAAATCCAATACCCTTAATTCAGTTTTCCAAAAAAATGTGTGTGGGAGTGAGGGACAGGGGAAGAAGGGACTTTTTGATATAAGAAAGAACTTCTTACAAGTTTAATTTACACTTACTAATAGGGGTTAGTAAACTATAGCCCATGGACCAAATCTGGTCTGCTGTTTCTTTGTTTTGATTTTTGTTAAACAACAGAAATTAATTTTCTCACAGTTCTGGAAGCTAGAAGTCTGAGATCAAGTGTCAGCAAGTGTGGTTCTTTCTGAGGCCTTTCTTCTAGGCTTGTGGATGTCTGTCTTCTACCTGCATCTTCACATGGTCTTCCTCTCTCCTGCTGTCTGGTTTTGTAAGTAAAGTTTTATTGGAACACAGCCATGCCACCCATTTCTTTACATACTGTCTCTGGCTGCTTTTGTGCAACAACACAGAGCTGAAGAGTTGCCACAAACACCATATGACCTGCAAAGCCTAAAACATTTGTTATCTGGACTTGTACTAATAAAACTTGATGACTTTGGTTTATATGATGATTAGATTTACAAAAATTCTATTACACACATAGTGTTTGATATGAGATACAGTCTGGTTTTATTCAATTGCACAGTCCATGAAGAATTTAATCGGGGTACATTTTACAGGTTGAAGATTAAATTTTCACATTAGCAAGAAGCCTAAATAGGTAGTCCTCCCCTCAACGACATCTATCCTTTTCTAGTTGTGGCAGCTAAATGTAGTGCTGACTAATATACACAACTTATTTTATGTTGAATTGGATGATGTGGGCATACAACATTATGATTCGGGGACTGCCTTCAGAAAGTGCCCAGATGCTATTCTCACCATAAAGGAAGTAAATGGTTTAGATTATGGCATTGCTGACATGGTAAACTGTCTTAAACCAAAAGGTGATTTGACACTAGACTGTACCACTTATTGCTTCATGTTCTATTTTACTAATACACTACCTTTAGTTTTGGATGTCATCTGTGTGCTCTCTGTCATCAACCTGAATTGAATATTCAAATTACTTTTGAATTATTTCTATAAACATGGAATTTTTGGAATATTTGGATTGTAAAACAGTTCACAGTTTTTTGGCTTTTGGTTTCTCCTTCCAGGTAGAGAAATACATATTTCGATCCATTTCTGGCATAAGTTGATTTTCTTTGATAGTGTTATAGGTTGAATTGTGTACCACACACACCCCTCCCCACAAAAAAAAGATTTTTTGGAAGTCCTAACCCCCATAACCTCAGAATGTGGCCTGATTTGGAAATAGGGTTGTTGCAGGTTCAATTTGTTAAGATGAAGTCATACAGGAGTACGAGGGACCCTTAATGCAATGTAAGACCACTGTGTGAAGACAGAGAGACACAGGGAGAGTGCCATGTGGTAATGAGGACAGAGACTGCAGTTCCATGGCTGCAAGGCAAGGAACACTAAAGACTGCTGGCAAACTACCAGAAGGTAGGAAGAGCCAAGGAAGGATTCATCTGCAGGTTCCAGCCACAGGGAACATGGCCTTACAAACACCTTGATTTCAGACTTGTAACTTTCAGAACTGTGACACAATAAATTTCTACTGTTTTAAGCCACCTACTTTGTTATGGTAGTGCTGAGGAAACTAACATAGTAAGTAAAGACCAAATTTTGTGAGATTAACTCCCACCTGCCTGTGCAGTAGGGATATGAATATATAACAGCAAAAACCTTACAGAATGCAAGTGTGTAATGTTCTCCATTGAAAATATAGAAATGCACTTTAACTGACATAGTATAACAAGTTGTTTGTTGAGTTTTCTTGTTTTTTCTGTCTCTTCTCTTGCCTTGCCCTCTCCAAGAGAGGAGTCTACCCAGAAGTGAGAAGAATGCAAAAGCTGTTTCTCAGATTATCTACCCTCACCAATCTCTGATATATAGGGCATTTCCATCATTGTCTAAGGCAGACAGGTGCAGTCTTGGAGCCCACCTAGAGGCTTGGAGAAGTATTAGGGAAGGAAGGGGATCCATATTTTGTTCCTGATAAGGAGCTACAGTCCTGACAGGGACTGAAGGTAGCCCTTCATCTTAAAATGTGAAGGCTCTTCCAAAGCTGGGCTTCAGAACAGTGTTCCAGCCAGCGGGAACATGGCCTTACAAACACCTTGATTTCAGACTTGTAACCTTCAGAACTGTGACACAATAAATTTCTACTGTTTTAAGCTACCTACTTTGTTATGGTAGCCCTAGGAAACTGACATAGTAAGTAAAGACCAACAACAGATTTTTTCTTTTCTGGTTCAAAGAGGATTTTTTTCTTTGTTTTTAAAATTTTGTTTTTATTAAGGTATCATTGATATACAATCTTATGCTCAGGTTTCACATGAGCAACATTGTGGTTACTACATTCTGCCCCATTATCAAGTCCCCACCACCTACCCCATTACAGTCACTGTCCATTAGCATAGTAAGATGCTATAGAGTCACTACTTGTCTTCTCTGTGCTATACTGCCTTCCCCGTGCCCCGTCTATATTATGTGTGCTAACCATAATACTCCTTAATCCCCGAATCCCTCCCTTTCCACCCACCTTCCCCAACCCCTTTCCCTTTGGTAACAGCTAGTCTGCTCTTGGGTTCTGTGAGTCTGCTGCTGTTTTGTTCCTTCAGTTTTTGCTTTGTTGTTATACTCCACAAATGAGGGAAATCATTTGGTACTTGTCTTTCTCCCCCAGCTTATTTCACTGAGCATAATACCCTCTAGCTCCATCCATATTGTTGCAAATGACAGGATTTGTTTTCTTCTTATGGCTGAATAATATTCCATTGTGTATATGTACCACATCTTCTTTATCCATTCATCTACTTATGAACACTTAGGTTGCTTCCATATCTTGGCTATTGTAAATAGTACTGCAATAAACATAGGGGTGCATATCTTTTTTTTGTGGTATCATTGATCTACAATTACATGTGCAACCTTATGGTTACTAGACTCCCCACATCACAAGTCCCCACCACATACCCCATTATAGTCACTATCCATCAGCGTAGTGAGATGCTATAGAATCACTACTTGTCTTCTCTGTGTTGTACAGCCCTCCCCGTGCCCCCCCCTACATTATGTCTGCTAATCATAATACGCCTTTTTCCCCCTTGTCCCTTCCTTCCCATCCATCCTCCCCAGTCCCTTTCCCTTTAGTAACTGTTAGTCCATTCTTGAGTTCTGTGAGTCTGCTGCTGTTTTTGTTCCTTCAGTTTTCTTCTTTGTTCTTATACTCCATATATGAGTGAAATCATGTGATACTTGTCTTTTTCTGCACGGCTTATTTCACTGAGCATAACACCCTCTAGCTCCATCCATGTTGTTGCAAATGGCAGGATTTGTTTTCTTCTTATGGCTGAATAATATTCCATTGTGTATGTGTACACATCTTCTTTATCCATTCAACTACTGATGGACACTTAGGTTGCTTCCATTTCTTGGCTATTGTAAATAGTGCTGCAACAAGCATAGGGGTGCAAATGTCTTTTTGAATCTGAGAAATTATTATATTCTTTGGGTAAATTCCTAGGACTGAAATTCCCGGAACAAATGGTATTCCTATTTTTAGTTTTTTGAGGAACCTTGATATTGCTTTCCACAGTAGTTGAACTAATTTGCCTTCCCACCAGCAGTGTAGGAGGGTTCACCTTTCTCTGCATGCTCACCAGCATTTGCTGCTCCTTGTCTTCTGGATGTTGACCATCCTCCCTGGTGTGAGGTAATATCTCATTGCAGTTTTAATTTGCATTTCCCTGATGGTTAGCAATGTAGAGCATCTTTTCATGTGCCTGAATTTCTTCTTTAGAGAAGTGTCTGTTAAGATCCTCTGCCCATTTCTTAATCAGGTTATTTGCTTTTTGTGTGTTGAGGCATGTGAGTTCTTTATATCTTTTGGATGTTAACCTCTTATTGGCTATGTCATTTACGAATATATTCTCCCATACTGTAGAATGCCTTTTGTTCTACTGATGGTGTCCTTTGCTGCACAGAAGATTTTTAGTTTCATGTAGTCTCACTTGTTCATTTTTGCTTTGGTTTCCCTTGCTCGAGGAAATGTGTTCATGAAAAAGTTGCTCATGTTTATATTCAAGAGAGTTTTGCCTATGTTTTCTTCTAATAGTTTTATGATTTCATGACTTACATTCAGGTCTTTAATCCATTTTGAGTTTACTTTTGTGTTTGGAGTTAGGCAGTAATCCAGTTTCATTCTCTTACATGTAGCTGTCCAGTTTTGCCAACACCAGCTGTTGAAGAGGCTGTCATTTCCCCATTATATATCCATGGCTCCTTTATCATATATTAATTGACCATATATGCCTGGCTTAATACCTGGACTCTCTACTCTGTTCCACTGGTTTATGGGTCTGTTCTTTTGCTAGTACCAAATTGTCTTGATGACTGTGGCTTTGTAGTAGAGCTTGAAGTTGGGAAGCGAGATCCCCCCTGATTTATTCTTCCTTCTCAGGATTGCTTTGGCTATTCGGGGTCTTTTGTGGTTCCATATGAATTTTAGAGCTATTTGATCAAGTTCATTGAACAATGCTGTCAGTATTTTGATAGGGATTGCATTGAATCTGTAGATTGCTTTAGGCAGAATGGCCATTTTGACAGAATTAATTCTTCCTACCCATGAGCATGGGATGTATTTCCATTTATTAGTGTCTTCTGTAATTTCTCTCAAGAGTGTCTTGTAGTTTTCAGGGTATAGGTCTTTCACTTCCTTGGTTAGGTTTATTCCTAGGTATTTTGTTCTTTTTGATGCCATTGTGAATGGAATTATTTTCCTGATTTCTCTTTCTGCTAGTTATCATTAGCGTATAGGAATGCGACAGATTTCTGTTTGTTAATTTTGTATCCTGCAACTTTGCTGAATTCAGATATTAGTACTAGTAGTTTTGGAGTGAATTCGTTAGGGTTTTTTTTTTTTTTTTTGAAGTTGCCTTGTATGTGACGGCCTTTTTATTTTTAGACGTACATTAAAAGCATTCTGTCTTTTTTTAATAATTTATTTTGGTATCATTAGTCTACAATTACATGTGCAATATTATGGTTATTAAACTACCCCTTCATCAGGTCCCCCACACCAAGCCCATTACAGTCACTGTCCATCAGCGTAGTGAGATGCTATAGAATCACTACTTGTCTTCTCTGTGTTGTATAGCCCTCCCCGTGCTCCCCCCTACATTATGTCTGCTAATCATAATACCCCTTTTTACCCCTTTTCCCTCCCTTCCCACTGATCCTCCTCAGTTCCTTTCCATTTCGTAACTGTTCGTCCATTCTTGGGTTCTGTGAGTCTGCTGCTGTTTTGTTCCTTCAGTTTTTTTCTTTGTTCTTATACTCCACATTTGAGTGAGATCAACTGATACTTGTCTTTTTCCACTTGGCTTATTTCACTGAGCATAATACCCTCTAGCTCCATTCATGTTGTTGCAAATGTCAGGATTTTTTTTCTTCTTATGGCTGAATAATATTCCATTGTGTATATGTACCACTTCTTCTTTATCCATTCATCTACTGAAGGAAACTTAGGTTGCTTCCATTTCTTGGCTATTGTAAATAGTGCTGCGATAAACATAAGGGTGCATATGACTTTTTCAAACTGAGCTGCTGGATTTTTGGGGTAAATTCCTAGGAGTGGGATTCCTGGGTCAAATGGTATTTCTATTTTGAGTTTTTTGAGGAACCTCCATACTGCTTTCCACAATGATTGAACTAATTTGCATTCCCACCAGCAGTGTAGGAGGGTTCCCTTTTTCCACAACCTTGCCAAAATTTGTTGTTGTTTGTGTTTTGAATGTTGGCCATCCTCACTGGTGTGAGGTGATATCTCATTGTGGTTTTAATCTGCATTTCTCTCATCATTAGTGATGTGGAGCATCTTTTCATGTGCCTGTTGGCCATCTGAATTTATTCTTTGGAGAAGTGTCTATTCATGTCCTCTGCCCATTTCTTAATTGGATTATTTGCTTTTTGTTTGTTGAGCTGCGTGAGTTCTTTACATATTTTAGATGTCAACCCCTTATCGGATATGTCTTTTATGAATATGTTCTCCCATACTGTAGGATGTGTTTTTGTTCTACTAATAGTGTCCTCTGCTGTACAGAAGCTTTTCAACTTGATATAGTCCCACTTGTTCATTTTTGCTTTTATTTCCCTTGCCCAGGGAGATATGTTCATGAAGAAGTTGCTCATGTTTATGTCCAAGAGATTTTTGCCTATGTTTTTTTCTAAGAGTTTTATGGTTTCATGACTTACATTCAGGTCATTGATCCATTTTGAGTTTACTTTTGTGTATGGGGTTAGACAGTAGTCCAGTTTCATTCTCTTACATGTAGCTGTCCAGTTTTGCCAACACCAGCTGTTGAACAGGCTGTCATCTCCCCATTCTATATCCATGGCTCCTTTTTTATATATTAATTGACCGTATATGTTTGGGTTAATGTCTGGATATTCTATTCTGTTCCACTGGTCTGTAGGTCTGTTCTTGTGCCAATACCAAATTGTCTTGATTACTGTGGCTTTGTAGTAGAGCTTGAAGTCTGGGAGCGTAATTCCCCCTGTTTTATTCTTCCTTGTCAGGACTGCTTTGGCTATTCGGGGTCTTTTGTTGTTCCATATGAATTTTAGAACTATTTGTTCCACTTTTCTGAAGAATTCTGTTGGTATTTTCATAGGGATTGCATTGAATCTGTAGATTGCTTTAGGTAGTATTGCCATTTTGACAATATTTATTCTTCCTAGCCAAGAGCATGGGATGAATTTCCATTTGTTAATGTCCTCTTTAATTTCTCTTAAGAGTGTCTTGTAGCTTTCAGGGTATAGGTCTTTCACTTCCTTGGTTAGGTTTATTCCTAGGTATTTTATTCTTTTTGATGCAATTGTGAATGGAGTTTTTTCCTCATTTTTCTTTCTCTTAATTCATCGTTAGTCTATAGGAAAGCAACACATTTCTGTGTATTGATTTTGTATCCTTCAACTTTGCTGAATTCAGATATTAGGTCTAGTAGTTTTGGAGTGGTTTCTTTAGGCTTTTTTGTGTACAGTATCATGTCATCTGCAAATAGTGACAGTTTGACTTCTTCTTTACCAATCTGGATGCCTTGTGTTTCTTTGTTTTGTCTGATTGCCATGGATAGGACCTCCAGTACTGTGTTGAATAACAGTGGGGAGAGTTGGGCATCCCTGTCTTGTTCCCGATTTTAGATGAAAAGCTTTCAGCTTCTCGGTGTTAAGTGTGATGCTGGCTGTGGGTTTGTCATATATGGCCTTTACTATGTTGAGGTACTTGCCCTCTATACCCATTTTATTGAGAGTTTTAATCATGAATGTATGTTGAATTTTGTCAAATGCTTTTTCAGCATCTATGGAGATGATCATGTGGTTTTTGTTCTTCTTTTTATTGATGTGGTGGATGATGTTGATGGATTTTCGAATGTTGTACCATCCTGGCATCCCTGACATGAATCCCCCTTGATCATGGTGTATGGATCCTCTTGATGTATTTTTGAATTTGGTTTGCTAATATTTTGTTGAGTATTTTTTCATCTATGTTCATCAGGGATATTGGTCTGTAATTTTCTTTTTTGGTGAGGTCTTTGCCAGGGTTTGGTATTAGAGTGATGGTGGCTTCATAGAATGAGTTTGGAAGTATTCCCTCCTCTTCTATTTTTTGGAAAACTTTAAGGAGAATGGGTGTTATTTCTTCTCTATATGTCTGGTAGAATTCAGAGGTAAATCCATCTGGCCAGGGGGTTTTGTTCTTGGGTAGTTTTTTGATTACCGATTCAATTTCGTTGCTGGTGATTGGTTTAGTTTTTCTGTTTCTTGCTTGGTCAGTCTTGGAAGGTTGTATTTTTCTAAGAAGTTGTCCATTTCTTCTAGGTTTCCCAGCTTGTTAGCATATAGATTCTCATAATATTCTCTTATAATTCTTTGTATTTCTGTGCGGTCCGTCGTTATTTTTCCTTTCTCATTTCTGATTCTGTTTATGTGTGTAGATTCTCTTTTCTCTTAATAAGTCTTGCTCGGGGTTTATCTATTTTGTTTATTTTTTCAAAGGACCAGCTCTTGGTTTCATTGATTTTTTCTACTGTTTTATTCTTCTCAATTTTATTTATTTCTTCTCTAATCTTTATTTTGTCCCTCCTTCTGGTGACTTTGGGCCTAATTTGTTCTTCTTTTTCCAATTTCAATAATTGTGACTTTAGACTATTCATTTGGGATTGTTCTTCCTTCTTTAAATAGGACTGGATTGCAATATACTTTCCTCTTAGAAGTGCCTTTGCTGCGTCGCACAGAAATAGTAGCTTTGTGCTGTTGTTGTCATTTGTCTCCATATATTGTTTGATCTGTGTTTTAATTTGGTCATTGATTCATTGATTATTTAGGAGCATGTTGTTAAGCCTCCATGTATTTGTGAGCCTTTTTCTTTTCTTTGTACAATTTATTTCTAGTTTTATACCTTTGTGATCTGAGAAGTTGGTTGGTAGAATTTCAGTATTTTTGACTTTACTGAGGTTCTTTTTGTGGCCTCGTATGTGGTCTATTCTGGAAAATGTTCCATGTGCACTTGAGAAGGATGTGTATCCTGCTTCTTTTGGGTGTAGAGTTCTGTAATGTCTGTTAGGTCCATCTGTTCTAGCGTGTTGTTCAGTGCCTCTGTCTTTACTTATTTACTGTCTGGTTGATCTGTCCTTTGGAGTGAGTGGTGTGTTGAATCTCCTAAAATGAATGCATTGCTTTCTATTTCCTCCTTTAATTCTGTTAGTACTTGTTTCACATATGTCAGTGCTCCTGTGTTGGGTGCATATATATTTATAATGGTTATATCCTCTTGTTGGAATGACCCCTTTGTCATTATGTAATGTCCTTCTTTATCTCTTGCTACTTTCTTCGTTTTGAAGTCTATTTTGTCTGATACAAGTACTGCAACACCTGCTTTTTTCTCTTTGTTGTTTGCATGAAATATCTTTTTCTATCCCTTCACCTTTATTCTGTGTATATCTTTGGGTTTGAGGTGAGTCTCTTGTAAGCAGCATATAGATGGGTCTTGCTTGTTCATCAATTCTATTACTCTGTGTCTTTTGATTGGTGCATTCAGTTCATTTACATTTAGGGTGATTATCGATAGATATGTACTTATTGCCATTGCTGGCTTTAGATTCGTGGTTACCAAAGGTTCAAGGATTGCTTCTTTACTATCTAACAGTCTAACTTTACTCTCTTGTTAAGCTATTATATACACAGTGTGATGATTCTTTATTTCTCTCCCTTCTTATTTTTCCTCCTCCATTCTTTTGTGTTCCTTTGTTTTTGTGGAAAGTTGATTTTATTTTTTGCCTTTAGTTAGTATTTGGATGGTCTGCTTTCTTTGCTATGAATTTATTTTCTCTGGTGACATCTTTTTAGCCTTAGGAGTGCTTCCATCTAGAGCATTCCCTTTAAGATATCCTGTAGAGGTGATTTGTGGGAGGCAAATTCCCTCAACTTTTGCTTGTCTGGGAATGGTTTAATCCCTCCCTCAAATTTACATGGTAATCGTGCTGTATACAGTATTCTTGGTTCAAGGCCCTTCTCTTTCACTGCATTAAATATATCATGCTATTCTCTTCTGGCCTGGAAGGTTTCTGTTGAGAAGTCTGATGTTAGCCTGATGGGTTTTCCTTTGTTGGTGATCTTTTTTCTCTCTCTGAGTGCCTTTAATACTCTGTCCTTGTCTTTGATCTTTGCCACTTTAATTATTATATGTCTTGGTGTTGTCGTCCTTGGGTCCCTTGTGTTGGGAGATCTGTGGGCTTCCATGGTCTGAGAAACTATTTCCTTTCCCATCCTGGGGTTGTTTTCAGCAATTATGTCTTCAAAGACACTTTCTATCCCTTTTTCTCTCTCTTCTTCTTCTGGTACTTCTATAATGCGAATGTTGTTCCATTTGGATTGGTCACAGAGTTCTCTTAATATTCTTTCATTCCTAGAGATCCTTTTATCTCCCTCTGCCTCAGCTTCTCTGTACTCCTGTTCTCTGATTTCTATTCCATTAACAGTCTCTTGCACCTTGTCCAGTCTACTCTTCAGCCCGTCAGTCGATTGTTTCATTTCTGTAATATCTCTCCTGACTTCCTCCCTTAGCTCTTGCATATTTCTCTGTAGATACATCAGCATGGTTATGACTTTTATTCTGAATTGTTTTTCAGGAAGATTGTTTAAATCTATCCCACCAGGCCCTCTCTCTGGGGTTGTCTGGGTGAGTCTTGACTGGACCATATCCTTCTGTCTTTTCATGGTGATAGAAGTGGTCACAGGCAGGTGCCACGTGTGTCAACTTGGAGAACAGAGTCCCTTCCTGCTTGTTGTTCTCCTTTCCTTCTCCGCAGCCTGTGCCAGTTACCCACACACTAGGAAGCCGTCTCTGGGATAATCCCCTAAACTGCCGTGGACGGGGCCACCCTCAGGGTAGCCTAGAGCACTATGGGGGTTTGCAGCCACTCCGGGTGTGTTCTGCACCCCTTGGTGCCTTTTGGCCCTTGCTCTGGCTTCTGCAGCCCTTCCCACTTAGCTGTGCATCTGTTGGGCGGAGATTCTATGTGGCCCTTCCTGGTTAGCTGTGCACCCGCCAGGAGGAGAATCTGTGTAGTTGTTGTGGGCAGGGCCGCTCTACCGCTGCTTATCACTGTGAGGCAGGCTGCTTATCACTGTGAGGGGCTTCAGCGGGGCTGCTTTACCCAGGAGCCAGTTAGGGGGCCCGAAATTCCTCAAGAACCCCAGCCTGCTGGGCTGAGTGTGCTGGGACAATTTTGTTCAGCTGTTGGGTCCTTGTCTCTTTAAGACTTTTAAAAAAGTGCCCACTTTTCTTTTGTCCCAGGGGAGCCGGCTGTGGGGACCCATTCACAGTCTCTGTCTCCAGTACACCATGCGGTGTGTGTCTGTGCTCCCGGCGCAGATCACCAGGGCTGGTTATTTAGCAGTCCTGTGCTTCCACTCCCTCCCCACTCTGATTCTTTTCCTCCCGCCAGTGCGCTGGGGTGGGGGAGTGCTCGGGTCCCGCCGGGTCGCAGCTTTTTGTCTTACCCCCTTCGTGAGGTGCTGAGTTCTCTCAGATGCAGCTGTAGCCTGGCTGTTGTACTGTATCTTCTGGTCTCTCTTTTAGGAATAGTTGTATTCGTTGTATTTTCACAATATATATGGTTTTGGGAGGATATTTCTGCCGCCCTACTCACGCCGCCATCTTCCCGGAACTCTGCTTATAACTTTTATTTCGAATTATTTTTCAGGAAGATTAGTGATTTCAGTTTCATTGAGCCCTTTTTCTGATGTTTAAGGGATTTTGGATTGAAAAGGTTCTTCTGCCTTTTCATATCCTATTGGATAATGAGAAATATTAGGTTTGTGTAGGTGGCACCCTCTAGTGCCCAGAAGCTCTGCTCTTCGGGGCTGCCCAGAGCCTGGAGCAGTGGTAGTGGTCACAGGCATGTGGTGCTGGTGCCTACCCTAAAGAGAGAGCTCTTTCCTACTTCCCGACTGCAGTGCCTGCCTCAGCTCTCAGGTCCAGTGGCCATATACAGGGACAACCTCTTCATGAATCCCGTAAGCTGCTGTAGGCAGGGCTGCCCTCCGGCTGGCCTGGAGCAATGGCGGGGGTCACAGGTGAGCTGTGCCAGTGCCTGTCAGGACAGAGCTCTTTCCTGCTTCCTAGCTGCAGTGCATGCCTCCGCTCTCAGGGCCAGTGAGCTGCGCACAGTGAGCAGCCTCTGTGTTAAGCCTGTGTAGTTGCTGTAGGCAGGCCTCTGGCTGGCTTGGCACGGCAGCGGGGCCACAGCAGGTTTGTGCCCACAAGCTTGCAGGGAGGAAGGAGTGGCCAGTGTTTATTATGGTGGGGGCCTTGGGGCTGCGTTGCCAGCCAGGGGGATGGAGTGCCTGAAGCTCCTGAAAGTTCCCAACCTGCTGGGCTGAGTGTGCCAGGACGATTTTGTCCACCTGTTCCTTCTCCTGAGCATCAAGCTCTGTGTAATTCTTGCCCCTTTACAGCCCTCTCACTGTTGGGAAGTCTTTCAAAGTGCCACCTTTATTTTGTTCCAGAGCAGCTGGTTGTGGGAACCTGTCCTCTACAAGCAGCTGGAATCTCAGTCTCTGACTTTGTTTTTCAATCCCTCTAATCTCCAGAGCAATGTGGGTTTGTGCTCCCGGAGTAGATTTCTAGGGCTGGATATTTAGCAGTCCTGGTCTTCTACTCCCTCCCGCTGTTTCTCTTCCTCCTGCCAGTGCACTGAGGTTGGGGAGAGCTCGGGTCCCCCCGGTCACAGCTTTTGTTACTTTACCATTTTCCATGATGTAGATTTTCTGTTCTCTTTTCCCAGATGTAGACTGGCTGGTGCAGTCTTATTTCTGGTCACTCTTTTAGGAATAGTTGTATTTGCTGTATTTTCATATTATATGTGGTTTTGGGAGGAGATTTCTGCCTCACTTCTCATGCCGCCATCTTTTTTCCCCCCTCTCTCAATGAAGATTTTTAACCCAGAGTTAATATCATTCACTTTAATGGCTCCATATAGGAAAATCCCATGTCACCCTCCCTCTCCTCCCCACCCCAGCTAAGGTACAGAAGGCCAATCTTATCTGCTTGATAAGAAATAGCTAACTCTGATGTGCTATTTCGTACTTGGTTAGCCTGACAAATCAGGTAAAAACATTAATGTTCCTTAGCAACTATGGAAGGAATCATTTGAGTTACCCTCTTTATAATAGAGTAGTAATTACAGAGATTTATGGAGCTAGTTGACTTAGCAAAATAAAATCACAACACTAATAGTATTTAATGATGAATAATTTATTTTAGTTATTAAAGAATATTTAATGTTTCCACAAGTGGTCACATGTGAAAAAGCCCACAACTCATATTTGTATGGTGTGAGGTAAGGGGTCAAGGTTAATATTTTTCCATGTGGTTATCCAATTCAATCACCATTTATTGACAGGACATTTTTCTCCATTGAATTGCTCTTGTGCCTTTGTTGAAAATCATGTGACTATGTATGTCCTATACCTTATAGTTTATAATGCTTTATAGTTATCAAAGCTCTTTAAATATTCATTTCACTCATGCAACAACTTTGTGAAGTAGGCAGAGCAGCTATTATTAACCACATTTCACATACATGGAAACAGATCGACAGAGGTTGCTTGTTTAAAATCACACAAACAGGATAAGAAATGGCCACTTAGGAACTATCCAGCCCTCTTTGCTGTATATCCTCATGGTCATAGTGTATGGCTTTTATTTCAACCTCCAGTTGCTTGCTGAATATCTGAAATTCTTTGCAACAGCTTGGATTCAGCACATGCAAATGGAACTCAACTTCAGCTTTTTCCCCTTCCCCCTACCAAATCTGTCTTTCTTCAGTCACCAAAGCTCAAAACATTGGCTTAAGTCTTACCTTCTTTTTTCTTTTCCCTATCTTCCATACCCAGTCTGGTATTAATACTGGACTGCTGACCAGTTTTCCTCTGTACTGATCCTCACAGCTGACCCTTCCACTGGCGCTTGTCCCACCCCCACACTCCACTGTAAGCCTGTTGGGTCTGATCCTAGCAGCCCTCTCCTTTTCTCTAGGCTAATGGTTTTCTGCTCAGGCTGCATGTTGGGATCTGCTGGGGAGCTTTCTCTCTGTCTTTCTCCCTCTCCCTTCCTCTCTTTTCCCCTCTCCTCTCCTCCTCCCTTCATCCCTTTCCTCCCTCTCCTCATTCCTTCCTTTCTCCATTTCTCTCTTTCTTCCTCTGAGATATAATTCACGTATTATAAAAGCTACCCTTTTAAGGTATACAGTGCAGTGATTTTTACTACATTCACAAAGTTGTACAATCATTCCCACTATCTAATTCCAGAATACTTCCATCACCTTACAGAGAAAGCCCATACAATCACAAGTCTCTCTCTTCCAAGACTGTTTGATATATAAACATCCTTGAAAGCATAGTCTGAAACAAAAGCTCTCTGTTTTTGTGAGCAGTGCAAAATCCATCCTGGAACTGGGCTTCTGGGGACTGACTCCCCATTTCATACGTGTCTGGTCACTGTCTTTCTTCTTCTGTGGCTGCTCTGCTGCAGCCAAACTGTTTTAATTCTCGCTTTTTAAACCCCAAATTTGACAAGCCACATTTCGGCCTGAGCTCCTACCAGAGATTCTATGGCTGGCTGGGGTGGGGCAAAATAAGATTATATGGTAAGTATGTAATACTTAAAAAAAAATCACAGCCAGGAGCATTTATTTTGTTGACTTCTAACAGATAAGCAGTGGCAAGCACCAAAGAGAGAGCAACTTGTAAGAAATTGTATCTGTTAGCAACTTGTTCTTGTGTGTGTGTGTGTGTGTGTGTGTGTGTGTGAAAGAGACAGACAGAGATTGAGAGAGAGAGTGAAGCAGGGAAAGACCATCCCTGCTAGAGTTGGTGATAGGTGACCTTGGGAACCTGCCCAAACCACCCTCAGAGGTGTGGAGGGCATGCTCTGTCTCCCAATTTTAAGTCCTTTACAGGAAAGGCTGTGCCCTTCAGTTCTCTGGGTCCTCTGGGTGTGACATAGTGAGTGCCTGACTTTTACCTGCTCTGTATTCCCAAGGACATGGCCCAGGCTCTGAGCTCACATAGACATTGCCTCCTGAACTGTGGAATCCTAGACAAATTAGCTTCTGGGCCCTATTTTCATCATCTAAAAAATGGGGAAAACAATGCCTAATTTAGCTTAAATTGTTGGAAGACAGTTCTCCATGGTCTCTTGCATATCTTCAGGTCTCGAGCAGAGGCACTGCTCACAAAAACAGAGAGCTTTTGTTTCAGACTATGCTTTCAAGGATGTTTATTTAGCAAAGTCTTGGAAGACAGAGACAGTTTCCTTCCAGAGCAGAGGGAAAATTTGTTTGCTGTCCTGTGAAATGAAGGTAATGTCCCCTTCTGGAGCAAAGATCAGGCAGATTTACTGGCCCTTATAAAAGATTCGGGTTCTTTAAGCTTGGGGTTCCTTTCCTGGTATGCAACCCCCTGTGTGTGCCAGCTTCACCTGGCCTTCATTGCATCACCTTTTGGGAATTGGAGCTTGGGAAAGTGGGACAACTGACAATATTCTGGCTACTGCTAGTGTCATAAGTAATAAACTGTCCTTTGATACTGACATGCAAAACTTTTGTCTTCTGCCAGCATCCATAAAACTGGCAGGCTCAGTTGTTAGCTTGCAAGCAGAATAAAAATCTCAGAGCCTTCACAGGTTTTGAGAAATATATGTAAATCACTTAATGCAGTTCTTGACATGCACATAGCAGGTCTCCATAAGTGGTAACAGTAAGTGGACAAGGATGACATGATGAAATGGGAGAAAGATGACATCAAATGGTAACCTTTTTATTCTACCCTTCCAAAGCAGGAGCTCATGCTGAAATGTGGCTTGCTTCATGTGGCTTATCACTTAAAACATGGAGACCCCTGAGAATGCCTGTTGGAAGGAAAATAAACAGGGACAGCCATGTCAAAGAGCTCTGGCCCACTGGGAGGAGGGAGTAATTTTACCAAAGGCCAGAAACTCAGCTTTTCAGGCCCCAGGCAACAGCTTCTCCCTCCATTTATAGTTTATTTTTTCTCCATAGCATTTTCTACCATCTTCCATACTAAATTATTTATGTATTTGTTTATCATATCTTTTCCCCAGTAGAATGCAAAGTCCATGAGGGCATGGGTTTTTGGTCTATTTTGTTTACTGCTATATCTTCAGACTTTAGAACAGCACTTGGATCCTAGCTCAGTTAAATATCTGTTGAAAAAATGAATTACTAAAAGAGTAAATAGTGCCTTCCCTTCCATTTCCTCAATCCCGGGTTCTGTGTGAATGATTGCACATATGCACATGTATGTGGTGGAGATTCCAAAGAGGAAGGTCACATTTCCCTAGTTAATGGAGCAAGGGAAAGCAGAGCCTCCAGAAAACCACAAACTAGTTGAGGCAGTTCAGATTAATGATAGGACGGTGGGCTAAAGACCAGGTTTAAAGTCAATCTTTACCACTAACCATTTGGGCAAGTTCTTTAACCTCTCTGGGCTTCAGTTGTGTCATCTGTAAAATGGGGAGGTTGGAATAAACCATTACTGAGAAAAAGTATATAGCACTTCATGGTGAAACAAAATTTTTTTTACACGAATTCTTTCTGAATCCTGTAAGGCAGCCAGGGCAGGTAGGTAGATGTAGGAAAACACAAAGACTTTTTGTAGTTGTTGTTAATTATAAGCCCTCACTGGACCCTCAGGAGGGTGGGTCCCATCAACTGAGGACCCTTTGCTGAGCAGGTAATGGGGGACAAGTTTGGACTTGCTAAAGGGCTAGACTGCTTTATGTAAGAATCAGCTGAGATACTAAGGACAGGGCAAGAACCCAGAGCAGAAGACTGGGGAAGCAGAAGGAAGGGATTAGAGCCCTGCTCTGGGAGGTCAAGAAGAGGCCGTCCTGTGGTGAGATGGGCATGGAAGAGAGAAATACTAGAGGGATTGAATTTTCCCTGCTGGGCACCACGTAATTCCTTCATACATTTACCTCAGAAAATCGAAGTCGTTTATGAATTATTTAGCCCAACTGAATCGTTTTAGGAGAACAGAAATTGGTGTGGACCCCTTGTGGAGGCTGCCAGAAGGGAGGGGACAACTAACATTTTGGCCACAAGACGAGGAAAGGAGAGCTCAAGCTTACTCAAGCAGGGCTCTGGCCCAGGAAGGGTGGCTACCATGGGTGGCCCCATTTGTTCTTGTACTGCCATTTTAGGGTATGGTATTGCTCATTATCCCCTGAACATCATGTAAAGGATCTGCTGTAGACCAAACGTTTGTGTCCTTTCCAAATTCATACGTTGAAACCTAACCCCCAAAGATGGTATTAATAGGTGGGGCCTTCGGGAGGTGATTAGGTCATCAGAGCAGAGCCCTCATCAGTGGGAGACTCCAGAGAGCTCCCTTGCCCTTTCCACCGTGTGAGGACACAGCGAGAAGATGGTCGTCTGTGAAGCAGGAAGCAGGTTCTTATCAGGCACTGAATCTGATGGCATCTTCATCTTGGACTTCCCAGCCTCCAGAACTATGATAAATAAATGTGTGTGGTTTACAAGCCAGCCAGTGCATGGTATTCTGTTATAGCAGCCCAAACGGACTAAGACAGGGTCTTTCTTATTTTAATCTCTCATCAGTTTATTATAATGAGACATTCAATCGCTTTGAGCTCAGTAACCGCCTTAAGCAGTAAGGCTTTCCTTGGCCTGATAAAATAGTCATCATGTTAAGAGTCTTTAGGATTGGAATTGAAGAAATCTGGAGGTTTTGCTTAGCACTTTGCCTTAGCAATTAAGTTTTGATTTTGCATACTTAGGTAAATGGAAAGGCACTTTGAACTCACTTTTGGATAATTAGCACAAAGAGAATATGGCTTTGCAAGTCACAATGTGGCATGGTACAAACTGAGCAAATGAGAACAAAAATCAACACTTTCATATTCCTAAAAACCTACCACAAAGAATTTTCATTTAATTTAAAGTGATGAATCTGGTTAATTACATATGATTATTCAGAAAACTGTTAACCAAACTCACATATATTTTGCAGCATCTCATACATAGCTCTGCAGTTGAGAGGAAAATATATTATCTGAATTTTAAAATATCACTCCATTGTAACTATTTATCAACAAAAATGGGAAAATGTATCTTGGATAGTTCTGTTTATTGCATTGGAAGGTGTTAGATTGTATCCAAGAAATACAATTATAAATAATACAATGTATACCTGCTTCCAATGTGTCCTCCCTGATAAATATCCAATGTGAATAAAGAAACACAAATTTGGTCTAGAATAGATACAGAAAATGCTTTAAAAGGAAAAGTGTGTCATGGACAGATAAAAGATGAAAAATATCCTATCTCCATGTTCTTGATTTTGTTAAATCCATACATTAGTACTGCTTGAGGTTATCTAATGCTTTTACTACCCCATGGCTTATTCAGACATTTGCCATCTGAGATAGGAAGGTATGAATAAAGCCAAAATGAAGATGGAAAGTTTATGGAGTGATTTTAAAAGGCTGGATGTGTTCTAAACTGCAGAATATGATACCCAGGGCTAGTATGTGTGGAGAAATTCACAGATTGATTTTTAGACACTAAACTTTGCTTAGGCTCAGCCTCATTAAATGAATTTAATTCTCACGTGGTCTGGGAGGCAACTTTCAAGAGAATATTCTCTTTTTAGCAGCTTAGAAGCATTCATTAGCCTCACTTGGATTATCCATATTCTCTTTCAGCTCAGCAATTTCCAGCTCACTTAGAAAGTTATTTCATCCTTGGGTAGAAGTGCATTTCCGGATATATTGGGCACTTGTGATCCCTATTGGCTCAGAGGTCTTCTTTGAACATCACAGTCAGTGAAAACATTTTTCTGTGGATGACAATTGAGAGCATTATGGTTACCCCTTAGAACTGGTGAAAAAAGCAGTTCATTTTCAGTTGGGGTGGTTCTCTCACAGATTAGCAGTCAATATTACAGGAGCATATTGAGGATTGAAAAAAATGAAAACTTGATTAACTTCATTTTCTTGTCGATGGACATTCAGGTTGCAGTTTTTCAATATTACAAATAATGTTGCAGTGATATCTGTGAATGGTTCCCTGGGCCTGTATATAAGATTTTCTGTAGAATATATTCCCATAAGTAGAATTTCTTGGTCAAAGAATATATTCATCTTCAATTTTACTAGCTATTAGCACATTGCTTTCCAAAATGCCTATACCAATTTACACTCCCATCAGCAGAACATGAGTTTCTGTTACTCTACATCCTCACCAAAACTCAATATTGTTCAAATTTTTCATTTCTGTAGGTCCAATGGAGGTCAAATTGCATTTCATTACTATTTTAATTTGTATTTCTCTGTTGAATAGTCATATTGGGCATCTTTTTACATGTTTCTTGGCTTTTAACCTTCCTCTTCTGTGTGTTACCGTTTCATATTATGTTGGCTTGTTTGTATTTCTCTCCTATACATGTGTAGGAGCTCCTTAAAAAATATTCTTTGTAGTTTTATGTCTTGCAAATATCATCTCCTAGTCATGGATTTTCTTTTTACTTTATCTTCTGGTGCATTTTATAGTCCATGAGTATAGATCTTGCCTCTTGTATGTTAAGAAATCCTTCATCATACCATGGTCACAAATATGTTTTTCTAAATTTGGTTCAAAAATTTGTAAAGCTTTATTTTCCACAAATGGGATTTATTTTTGTTCATTGTTTGTTTTAGGTCTATATTGCTGGGTAACAAACTACTACAACAACAGCATAAATTTATCAGCTCACAGTTTTGTAGGTCAAAAAGTCTGGTACAAAATAGCTGAGTTCTCTGCTGAGGATCTTACAAGGTTGAAATCTAGTTGCTGACTATCTGTGTGTGCATCTGGAACTTGGAATCTTCTTCCAAGCTAACATGGTTGTGGCAGAATTTAGTTCCCTGTAGCTATAAGGTTCAGGTCCCCATTTCCTTGCTGTCTGGTAGCAATAGTCTGCTCTCAGTGCCCAGGGACTATCCACATTCCTTGCCATGTAGCCCCCTCCATCTTCAAAGCCATCTTCAAAGAATCTTCCTAATGTGGAATCCCTCTTCTCATGCTTCAAATCTCTCTGACTGAGAATCTCTTCTTCAAGTAGAGTCCCATCTCTTTTAAGGGCTCAGCTAAATAGGTCAGGGCCACCCAGGGTAATCTCCCTAAAAGTCAGCTGATTAGGGATCTTAATTACATCTGTAAAACTCCTACACAGTACCACCTACATTAGTGTTTGATTAAATAACTAGAAGGTGTGTGTGTACCATGGGTCTTATTATCTTGGGGGCCATCTTTTAATTCTGCCTACCACATGATATAAAGTAAATATCCATATTTTTTCCATATGGATCATTACTTTATTTTCATTTTGGAAAATTTAAAGCATATTCAAAAGTAGAGAAAACAATTTCATGAACCCCTATGTTCCCAGTACCCAGCTTCTGTGATTCCACATAGCGAATCTTGTTTCATCTATGTTCCAACTCCCCTCTCCCCACCCTCCACATTATTTTTCAGTAAATCCAAGACATATTAGTTCATCTATAAATATTTCCACATGCATCTTTAAAGACAAGAACTTCTTTTCTTTCTACCTGGAATTAGCCAAACTTGTGGTTATGGACACCATCCTCCAGACTGCCAAGTCTGCCCAAGATTTCTGGACCAACTGCAAATTCAGAGGTTCCCAAAACCATTCTAAGATTTGATAATTTGCTAGAAAGATGCATGGTACTTACAGAAATGTATTATATTTACAGTCACATTTATTACAGGCAAAGGATGCAAATTAGAATATATACATAGGGCAGAATTTTGGACTTGGAAGTTTCCAGGTGTAAAGCTTCCATGGCCTTGGGGATGCATTATCCCTCCAGCCTTGATATATGGCAATACACACATGGAGTGTTGCCTATGCAGGAAATTCACACAAGCTTTGTTGTCCAGACTTTTTTTTTGTTTCATTATGTAGGCATGATTGATTGAATAATCACCCATGTGGTTGAACTCAATCTCCAGCCCCTCTCTGCTGCCAGAGGTCACACTGATACTGTGTAGCTCATAGCTCCAACCTTCTGATCATATGGTTGGTCTTTCTGGCATGGCCAGTCCCTACCCTGAGTCATCTCATTAGCCTAAATATCAGGTGAGGGCTGAAGTGAATAACAAAGACGTTATTACCACTTTGGAAATTTCAAGGGTTTTGAAGTTAGCTCCCAGGAACTAGAGACAAAGGCCAGCCAACTTCTTCCTTCCTTCTTTTCTTTCTAATAACAATATCATTATCCCACCTAAAAAATTAAAACAATTCCTAATTTTCATCAAATATCCAATAAACGTTCTAATTTTTTCCATTATGTTATTTAAAAAAAAAACTGTTGGTTTCTACAAATCAGTATCCTAACAAGCTTCACACATTACACTTGGTTGCTGTATATGTATCTTGAATTTTTTAGCTTATAGGTTCCCTTTCCCTCTTTTTTTCCCCCTTGCAATTTATTTGTGGGAGAAATGAGTCATTTAATTCTATAAAGTTGACCACATTCTGGATTTTTCATAAATTACAGAACATAAAATTCACCTAGATACTCTTTACATATGACATATTTGAGTTCACTTAGCTAGAGAAACAGTTCAAACATACCTTGTGGTATGGATTTTACAGACCTAAGCAAGCACTCTAAAGACCCTTGCCAAACAATCACTAGTATAGTGAGTAGTTTGGCGACTTGGGAACTCTGGAATATCTGTTCTAGTCTGTGCTTGATCCATTCTCCAAGATTAACTGCATGTTACCTCATGTTAACATATACTCCACTGCTTGGAAAGCTCCAGGACTGCAAGGCCTGTTTCTATGACATGTAAACGCCTGTTACTATAGTCCTGCCTAAGAGGATTTCTAAGAACAAAACAACGGACATGTCTGTCTGTGACTTGGAACTGCTCATGACCTCTGCCCATAAAGAGATGAAGATTTGACCAGCAAGGGCTTTGGAGCTCTGGGTCCACCTGTATGAAATCTGGAAAAATAAAACTGGAACTCAGGCTGGATTGGGAATCAGATTTTCTGAGCTCAGGTGACCTTTAATCAGAATGGCATGGATTTATAGAATTCAACTGTAAAAAGCTCAACTAAATAAAACTGGCTCTGTTTCAATAACAGACACATCTTTAAAAAACAGTCTGAGAAGTGCTCAGAGGGCTGAAATGGATGTGAGTTATCTAATACTGCTCTACCATAAAGACACTGGAATTATGTCTTCCTATGATGTGACATGCCAAGAACGGTCCTATTCTATCCAACACATTTAATGGTAATGGTGAAAAGTGAGCCCAAAATAAGTGCCTTTAAAAATCCTATCACAATTATCTCATGATTGATGGATCTACAAGTCTTTAAGACAGCTTCACTGTCATGTTCAGAGGAGAAATTGGCCCCCCATAATGAGTGTACTTTAAGTGCTCTTAATATATTTTCAAAGAGACAAAGCTGTTTCTTTCTGTTGTGGCTTTTGTCCAGATTTTTGTCCCATTGAACATGCCATCTGAGAATGGAATGGATACCATTACCATCCCCTGGCCTCTTAGAGCCAGAAGGAGACCTTGACCTATGGGACTCCATGAGGTACTCTGACCAAATGCCAAGGTGTTTGGTAGATTTAAAATGTGGGTGCACAAAGAAAGCCTATTTGGGCACAGCTCTGAAGGCCAAGGCTTTTGGAGGTGCTTGTCATGCAAAGGGAATCGTGCTGGAAAAAGTACAGGTTGAAGTCAAACAGCCAAATTCTGCTATCAGGAAGTGTGTTAGGGTCCAGCTGATCAAGAATGGCAAAAAAATCACAGCCTTTGTAGCCAGTGATGGTTGTTTCAATTTTACTGAGGAAACTGATGAAGTTTTTGTTGTTGGATTTGGTCACAAAGGTCATCTATTGCTGACATCCCTGGAGTCTGCATTAAGGTTGTCCAAGTAGCCATCTCTCTTTTGGCCTTATAGAGAGTCAAGAAGGAGAGACCAAGATCGTAAGTTTTGGTGGTGAATACATGGTAGTAATAAATTTTTATATGTTAAATAAATAAGTAAATAAAACATAGGTGCACAAACTGATCTGCTGCAGTGCTAGAACTCAGAAACACAGATGCTCCCATATTCCAGACCCAGAAGTCTCTCCATCCCAAGGTCTGTCTCTCTATTAATGGTCCAGCAACAGAGGTGTGAAGCCCAGAGCCTTGGGGAAATTCCTTTCCAGGAGCACAGGCTGCTGACCCAGTGGGCTTCAGGGACAAGGCCACTACCTTTGTTTGTTCTCATCACCAAAATCTCCATTTGGACCACCAAGGCCAGCTTCTGGGGAGCAGAGGTTTGTTCACTGTGGGATTGGGACCTGTCCATTGGCAGACTATCCTGTGGAGGGAGGCTGTATACCTGGCAGCAAGTTTTGGGGAAGAAGTGGAGCTCTGGATCACTGTTCCTCCAGAGAGAGCTGCTAGAAGAAGCCTTATGATGGGAGCTAACACCAGCAAGAGGAGACTTGGAAGGCAGCCTTGATGAGTTGCTGGCATGTCGCTTTGCCATGTGGCTTGGGGAAGTGGATTCTTACCAAGGAGGGTGAGGCTGGGTTCTTACCAGAACTCTGCTGGGGACTGAAGTGCCTCCTAAGGCGGCTGCTGTGGAGGAACAGACACTGAGACTCAGAGGAAGAAGACTTGGGGTCTGGAAGGTTGTTGCCAAATGGAACTAGGTGGAGTGCAGGAGTGAAGCTTTCATGCTATTTGATGCCTGCATAAAAGACTGACTTGGGCCCAGGCTCTGTGATGCTGCCATTTAGACCATTGTTCTTTGAGGAAGCTTTGCTGAGGCAAGCCTGGCAAGAGAACTCTTTGTAGCCAGAACTCTTGGGACTTTTCACCTCAGACTAATCCAGAGCCACTGTTCGCTCAGCCAGAAAACTGAACGGTTGATTACAGAGAGCTAGAGAGTGAAAGTTCGCAGAGTTGGGCTTTGGAAAATTCCTTTTTTACTTTTCATACATAAAGACCTGAGACTTTTATGCAAAGCAATGGGGTTGCCAATTTGAGCTAATAGGATGAGAACAGTTTTATGAGGCTTAGTCTGTGATTCCTTCACCTTGGCTTTGAAGGAGCCATTACTTTCTTCTTGTTCAGGACCGATATCAGGGACCCATCGTGTGGTCTGCTTTCTTCATAGGGACCTGTTCTGCACCCAGCCTTGGGGCCAGAGGGTTCGGACTTCGGCATCCAGGAAAGCTTTCACACAATCCTCCCCTGACTGGGTCTTGTTTCTTTCCAGATCATAGCCCTCTGGTTTCATGGTCACCACCTGACAGAGCATTTGCCTGATGTCAGCATGCATTGGAATTTCTGCCAGGCCCTTGCTCCCCTTTTTTTCTTCCTTACCAGAACAAATCTGTTCTCTCTGCTCCTTGTCATTCTCCTCTTCCAGCATCTCTGCAGTCTCTGCTTGTGTGTGTGCCTGGCATTCATCCTGGTACTTGTGCATCTGCTCTGGCTTTGCCCTGCCAACAGCTTCTTTGAGTTTCTATAGAGGTTCCTTCAGATTTACCCCTCACCCCACCCCCAGATCCCAGAGATGAAGTTTTTGAGCAAACGTGACCAGGATGTCCTTGCTGCGGGGCAGGAATTAAGTCAGATTGCCAGGTACCTCAGAACACACCTGGCTGCTTGGCTTCCGGGTTTGTCCCTCCATGTCCAGGAGGACCCCAGTGATATCCTGCTTCAAGTCCAGATAAGTCAGAGAGACCATGGCTGTGACCTCCTGGGGCAAATTGTCAGGAACTGTGCAGAAGGTTGAGAGCAAGGGGTGGGCGGTGCTCCCCAGTCCCACAGCTTTATATTCCTCATTCCCGTTTTTCCTTGGCCTATTTCTCTTTCTGAAATTTCTTCAACACCTCTTTTTCATTTAGAGCCCCAAGAGCATTTTTTTTTCTTCTTACCAAGACTGAGAGCTGTGAAGGCAGTTTGGGAAAACCTGGGCTTTATTCACTTCTCCCTGTTGAAAGTGCCATCTTTTCACTACGTTCCTTCAACTTCTTCTTTGGTGATTTTTCCTCTTTTCTTTAATGAAGTCATTAGATATGGGTGTTTGTCATAATGGCTGGGTTCTCCGGTTAATGTGAAATTCTTCATACTTCATTGGCAGAGAAGCAGGAACAAGCTCATCCTATGCTTCAAGTCCAAATCTGTGGGTGGAAGGCTCAGTCATCATACTCAATCCCGATAGCAATTGGTCTTTTCTATGATTCTTTGCACCCTTGTTTCCAGGTTGAACACCTCTCACTATTTCCTGTGCACTGTTCACCAGCTCTAGGTAAAACAACTCTGGGCAGCACTTGCCTTCTGGGTCAAAGAGGTGAGTATAATCTGAACAGTTGCTGCAGCCATATTTGAATCTCAATGCTGTTCTGCTCTCCCAACCTCGTCTTGCTTGATTTCTTTTAAAAAATGTGAGTTTCAGAGGGCCTGGGGGAGTGGTGAACTGGATCCTGAGGGGTTCTGACATGATTACAAACAAGTTTCAGCGGTTGTTAACTTTTGGCTTCTCGGTCACAAGTGCAATAACACCTTGGGCTGCAAATGTCCCCTCAATGGCAGGATGAGCCACATGCTCTGGCTGCCAGCTCTAGTTAGCAACTGGGTCCTGCGGCAAACCACTGGTGGTGGACCGTGCAGTTCCACGGTCCATATCCCCAGATCGAAAAGCTCCCTTGAGAGTCAGGAAAGAGAGGGAAATCCCAAGTCAAGGTCTGTGAAACATCTCAGGGGATAGCAGGGTGACTTGTAGTTAATGCCCTGGGAGAACTTAGAGATCTGGCTTTTCAAAAACCAGTCGTTAAAAAGGAACACTCACTGGAAACTCAACAATAAGAAAACAATCAATCCAATTAAAAAATGAGCAAAAGATCTAAACAGACCCTTCACCAAAGAAGATATACAGATGGCAAATAAGCATATGAAAATATACTTCACATCATATATCATTGGGGAACTGAAAATTAAAACACTAAGATACCATTACACATCTATTAGAATGGCCAAAATCCAAAATACTGACAGCATCAAATGCTGATGAGGAGGTGGAACAACAGGAACTCTCACTCATCTCTGGTTCGAATGCACAATGGCAGAGCCACTTTGGAAGGCAGTTTGCTGGTTTCTTACAAAACTAAACATACTCTTAATATATGATCAGCAACCATGTGCCTTGGTATTTATCCAAAGTAGTTGAAAACTTGTGTCCGCACAAAAGCCTGCACATGGATGTTTATGGCAGCTTTGTTCATAACTGCCCAAACTTGGAAGCAGCCAAAATGTCCTTCAGTGGGTGAATGGATAAATAACCTGTGGTACATGCAGACAATGGAATATTATTCAGTGCCAAAAAGAAATGAGCTATCAAGCCATAATAAGACATGGAGGAACCTTAAATGCATGTTGCTAAGTGAAAGAAGCCAGTATGAAAAGGCTTCACACATACTTTGTGATTCCAACTGTATAATCTTTTAGAAAAGGCAAAACTATGGAGACAGTAAAAATATCAGTGGTTTCTGGGGGTTGGGGAAGAGAGAGGGATGAACAGGCAGAGCACAGAGGATTTGGGGAGCAGTGAAACCATTCTGTATGATATAGTAATGGTAGATGCACGTCATTACACAATTATCAAAATCCACAGAATGTACACCACTAAGGGTGAACCTCTATGAATTATAATTATGAACTTTAGTTAATAATAACATGTTAATATTGGTTCATCAATTGTAAGTGTACCACACTAATACAAGATGTAAATAATAGAGGAAACTGGGGTGCTTGGGGATAGGGGATATTTGGGAACTCTGTATTTTCTGATGTGTTTTTCTGTAAACCTAAAACTGCTCTAAAAAATAGTCTAATAATTAAGAAAATAAGGGGGACTCAACAACTGTGGGAGAACAGACCTTCCACAAGAAGGAGTTTACAGTATGAGGATGGCATCTAGAGTACAGTGGAGAGCAATCACTAAGCTCAGAAACTGGAAGAGAAAAGGAGACCAGGCTTCCTGGGGCCACAGCCAAGCAGAGCCCCCAAGGGCCAAGAAACAGCCCTGGGCACGCTGCATGGGACTGATGGCCTTAAGGGTGAGGGGAGTCAGGTCTGTGGGGGTGGGGTGGAGGGGCATTGAGGGGCAGGTGCTCATGGTCAGAAACCCAGGGAGGAGGCAGTCTTTTTAACTGATGTCATGCCTTCAACGATCTCCTGGAGCATCCCAAACATAATTATTTTTAAGGCTTTTTCTGTTTCATAACACTGGTTTCACCTATGTTAAGTTCATATCAGATTGTTTTGTTAGCTGTCTATTTCTTAGCATGAGATTTCTTCAGGTGTTCTAGCATTTTCGTTTGCACATTCATTTGGAGTGCCTTTTCCTTTCTCTTTGTTTTCCTTTTCCTTTGTTGAATTTCCCCTTACATTCTGACTTTGTCTGTTGAGCAGTTTGGCAGTTGTCTCAATTCAGAAACCCTTTAGCAGCAGGAAATGGAATACAAATGGAATACACACCCTCTGTTTCCTGGGTTGTTACTCCATATACTGTTGCAGAACCATTGTTTGTGGAAAATGAAACCACTAACTTCCACACTGAACCTGTGGCATCTTTTGGGATGTGATTCTCCACCAGCTTAGAATCTCTCTTACCAGGTCCTCATCCATGTCCTCTTTCCAAGCTTAGTTTCTGGCCTCTGGGTACACTGACTGCATTCAGATTTTTGTAAACTTGACACCAGTAAAGGTGTGGTGCAGGGATGGCGCCTCTTCATATCTCTACCTACTTTTGTATAAACAAGTTAGAATCTTTGCTGCCATTTGCTTGGGAGATTGAGAAACCCTTTCTTCAGTGAAAGGGAATAACAAAGCACAAATGCAGAGAGAGATGAAGAGAGATGGAAGAGAGAAGACAGATGAAGAGAAAGAAATCTATGCATTCTCCATTTTTCTCAAGCCCTGTTATGTGCCATGCCCGAAGTTTGATTGTCTAACTCTTCCTTTGATTTCAGGACATACCTCAGTACCCTTATAATGCCCCTTCCATGAAATTCTTGCTTAAGCTAGCTCCAGTGGGTTTCTGATACTTGCAGTAAAGAGGTCTGGTGAATATGTGGTTTTTTGGGGGCATCCCTTGGTCCAGTGTGCTTGTGCTTTTTTGTACCAGGCACCACTGCACCCCACACTCTGGGAGTTCCTGATCCCAGATCTGCTTTGGAGTAGCAATCTTGGCTCTCACTGTGTAGTAGGACAGTATGGACACCTTTCAATACAATCAAACTTTAATAGGAGGGTGGGATTTGGTCAGGAAAACACCACTTTTCTAGGTATTGCAGGAAACCAAGGGCTTGAGTGTTTATATGATGTGGGGGAAGCTGGGAGAGTGAGGGTATGAAGGCTGCAGCTGGAAGGTTGGAGAAAGTCACCAAAGGTTCCAGCATTAAGCACTGGACAGGGCCAGGTGGTTCTCAGAAGTTCTCTGGAAAATTACCACAATTCTCAAGTTTCCAGAAATGACCCAACTGGCTTTCTATCCAGCAGCAAAGTGGGAACTTGGGAAGTTTGGGAAGCTATGCCATTTGATGACTGCTAGGTGGGAAATCATGGACAGTTCTGAGAGTCGAGTTCACAGAGAGCTCTGAGAACATGGAGTTTGCTGAGGAGACCTTAGAAATGGGCAGCAACCTTGCAAAGTTGACAACTAACACTTGAAACCAAGGATTTTTGGAGACAAGAAAATCGTCATGTATTGAGAGCCAAAGGGCCTCTCCCAAAGCGAAAATGGCTGAACCAAATGATCTCTAAAGTTCTTTGCAGTTTTAAAAGATGCTGAATCTTTAAAATGGTCCAGATAGTGTTCCCACTAGCCTCATCAAAAGCAAGGAAAATGTGAAAGGCTCTGGAGCTGGACCACTCTTAGTAAAGTGACAAGAGCCCCTTGCAAATGGCTGTGATGGCAAGGGGACACAGGGTGTTTTAGCACAGTTTGTTTTTCTCATAGCTTCAACTTTCCTGCACAAACGAACTTTCCCTCCAATCCTTAGCCATCTCCCATTGGTTCTGCCCCCTGATTTTTGTGCTGTGACCTGCCACTGAGGATGCGTTTTCCTGCCCCCCCTTACCTACTCAGAGCTGGTCCATGAATAGTATCCTTATTTCCAGCTTGGCTGCAGGGGAAAGAAACACTTTCGTCTCCTCTGTCTCCTTGACCAATCTGCTTAACCAAATACACAAGGACCTGGCACAAAGACTGTGCCTCTCTCCCACTTAAAAAATGATCCCACCTTTTCCAAACCTGTTCTTCAGTCAGCCCGTGTCGCTCTTCTCTCTTCACTGAATATGTAAAATATTTCTTGTACATTAAGAGCTTGTGAAATATTTACTTGCCTTAGCCACATGATTTCCAAAATGTTTTAATTATGTATCACTCACATGCTCTGAGCTTTTGCTGCTAATGTTGTTTTACTGGACTGGGGAGAAGATATTCGTAGTTACATAATCCTCAGACTTGCTGACAGGGAATTTCACCACCATAATATGCTTAAGTGGGAGTCTTCATTTTTGATTTATTGTCCTGATAAAATGAAATCCTACTGGCATTTTCTTTCTTTAGTCAGATGGTAAAGGAAGTCAGCATTTTCTTTTATCTGGATATTCAACTTTATTTTCATAGGCAAATAGCACTGAAAGACTGAGTAATATTGATGGTCTAAAAACAGAGGGCTCAAAATTCCTATACTAAAGATTAATGGTGTGTGTGTGTGTGTGTGTGTGTGTGTGTGTGTGTGTGTGTGTGTGAAAGTAAACCATAACATATCATTTTATTCCCCCAAATTTTAGTTTCAAAATGGTCGCACATTTCAATACTCATAAACATGATGATATTAGTTGGTCAGAAATGCTACCATTTCTTCATAGTTGCAAATGGTATGATTATTGCATTGACTGACTAGAACACTTGACAGCTCTTTCCTTCTTATACACTATAATTAGTCTTGAAACCAGCTTCATTTGACAATTTTCAAAAATAAGTCTGTGAACCATGCACGTAACACATGGCATGATTCTATGACAAATAGACATGACTCATAGTCCAGAGCAGGTTCACACAGAAACCAGCTCTGCCTTTCATGAAATGGCAATGCGTGTTTATACAGCACCCTCCAAGTACTTAAGGAAGCCCTACATTTGAAGCTGAAATGCATGTATTACCACTTTATCTTTTCAGCAGCATGGATTCACTTGTTTTTTGGCCAAATGCATTTTTGGTGTCTTAGCTGTACAATCATAGCAATAATGGATTGTGGCAGTTTTATACATTGTCTGCAAATTCTTTCACACTT
>JAVSCE010005091.1:0-43072 GCA_032199065.1 Smutsia gigantea | reverse complement strand
TAATCTCCTGAGTCACAGATTTGTTAAAATAGTTCATCAAATGAACAGTTGGCTTATATTTCATGCAGAAGAAAAACCTCCCAGAATCTAAAATGTGAAACACACAAGGAACTGACGCTCAGTAAGCAGGCTACCAAGTGGCTGATATAACACCACTACTCTAGGTTATAACTAAAATTCGAAATTATAACTAAAACTATAAAATGGACTCAAAAGCTGTTGAAACTATCAAAAGCACCATTATTTATTCTTGACTTTATAAAGTGCTACATTTGTTTTTGTAAAAGCTTAAATTTTTTTAAATGCTAACATTTTCATTTCTAACAGGGAGCAACAGGGAGGGATATCTAGGTTTGGTAGTGATTAGCAGAAAGATTCTGTGTGAAAAAGTAAAATCCTTCAAAGTGGTGCTGGCCTAAATGTTACCACAAAAGGTCATATGTATGGTTAGTGTCTCAGATTTAATATATCCATAAGTACAAAAATGTAAATAAAAAGTAAAATGGTAAAATAATTTTTAGAAGTTAAAATATGAATAGAATAAAAAATAAAATAGGATACAACAGGAAAAACTATATAATATATTAAAACTTGGCCATTAATACTTAGAAATTACCAATGAAGATTGAGAAATTACTTAAGAAATTAGAAAAAAAATCTAAAACTACAACTGCCCTCTGAATAAAGTTAGTTAAAAAAAATGATATTCGAGCAGAGAAACTTCCATAGAAAACCCTGAAATTGGGATTCCTGGTAATAAAATGCGCTTTAATGGATCCTAAATATATTTATTGTAGAGGACTATATTGCCCTATGATTATTAGCTTTCAAAAAATAGAACTTTACTTCAATATTTCCAGACAATACTGACAAAATTGAAAGCCTGTTAACTAAATCTTTCCAGAAAACCGTTTGTTATTAAAGTCACTCCTATTCAACATGAATAATAAATTCGGTAAATCGGAAAATGTGGCAAATTCAATGAACTGATGATCAGGCAAGTTTTATTTCCACATAATCAAATGTTGGCAAATCGCCTTTTATTGTAGTTACCTAAAATCAACCAACATCTGCTCCATGCTTTCACAAATGAGAGAGAGCTAAAACAGTACGGCATCCTTGGCAAAAGCCCAGTCATGTTTTGTACAAATTGACCATAATTTATAAACAGTTAATTGGCCCCATTTCAGCTCTAAGCTCTTGTGTGTTAGTTATTACTAATGCCTCCTTCCCGTGGGAGGAGCTGAACTGCCAAAATGTCATTAACTGGGTACTGCCATGAACAAGGCCAAAAATGAGTTCCATTTGTCATCCTTAGAAGCATGTAGCCTCAGATATTACTTTAATTAATTAATTAATTTCCTGCCTATATTAGTCTCCTAGGGCTGCCGTAACAATTCATTGCAAACTGCATCAGACAACAGAAAGTTATTCTGTCATGGAAGTGGAGGTCAGAAGTCTGAAATCAAGGTGGCAGCAGGGCTGTGCCCTCATCTGTTCTGCATCCTTCTCTTAGCTTCTGGTGCTGCCAGCAGGCCTTGGCTTGTAGCCATGGAACTCCAGTGTTAAGTGCTACACACCTCCTGGTCACATGGCTTCTGTGCGTCTTCACATCATCTTCCAACGAGGACAACAGTCATACTGGATTAAGGTATGGACTCATCTTAACTAGTTACATCTGCAATGACCCTCTTTCCAAATAACACTAGGAATGGGGCTTAGGATGTCAACATTTCTTTTGGAAGACACAATTCAACTCATAACACTGCCTTGCCCTCACCTCTCAGACATTTGTGGTTAATGAGTTATTTTAGGCAGTTCTCTCTCATGTCCTTGGTCATTTCTTTTTCTAATTTATTGGGAAAATATTTTAAATGGTAAATTGTACATACCAAGAAGTGGGCTAATACAAAAACAGTTTTGGTTGAATTAAACTTTGTAAAATCTTACTGGAAAACCTGGCTAAAATAGAGTATGTAATTCACTTGCCTCAGCAGCCTTATAGTCCACATTTTCTAGAACAAGTCCAATTTAGTGTAATTGTATTTTTATTCCATAAAATTGGTATGGAGAGCACTTAAAGGCAATATAATTGTAATGTTCCTTAAGGCTTATCAAACAAATAAATTCACATATACGAAAATCTCTTTTGTCAAGTGTCCCAATTTGGAGATGGGAAGATTTGTCACTAACTGTTGGAGATAAAAACTAAAAGGCTGGTGAAAATTTGGGCAGGAGGGTACCCAGGAGGGCCTGATCCCTGGAGAAGAGGCCAGGGTGTGCTGGGCTGCAGGAACATCTAGTCTGTCTCTCTGTGGGTACCACACCACCAACAGGCAGGACACCATGATTTCATAATAATTTAATTCTTAGAACTTCGTCCCTCTCTCCTTCTTCCTGTAATTAAATATCTGAAGAAGGAATTTGAAAGCAAGAATCAAAAAGGAAACAGCACCAGTGCTGGCACCAACAAAGGAAAGGCTCAGCAGCTGAGATGAAGCCAGCAGAGAGAGCAGAGCCAGGCGCAGGGACGGGAGCAGTCCTGGCACCAGGCTCCCCACTGTGAGAGCTGAGCCTGGCCACAGGGACAAGAGGATGACAAAAAATTCAACCTATGACATGAGTGAGAGAGAGAAGAAAGGTTTTTCTCTGCAGTGAGAATGGAGGAAAGGAGCCTCTGTGATAAAGGAAGGAGAGGGAGAGCAGCAGCCCGGCCAGGTGGGGCAGCAGTTCTGGACCCCGGCCTGGAAGCTCTAACAGGAAAAGAGGGACCAGCCACTGAGGAGGTGGGGGGTCAGAAGAATCCCAGCAAAGATCTACTGCGTTTAGCGAGGTACGAGGCACTGCATCAGGAGCTTGGGATGCAAATGGACACAGACATGGTACTGCTCTCAAGTTTACTGTCAGACTTAGAGACATGCCCTGACACTAGTTATTAGAGTGGAGGTACACTGAAGGGCGAGGGAGAGGCGCACCGAGCATCTCTGCACGCTGCTCAGGGGCAAGCACTGCTGAGCTGAGTTCCTATGGACGAGAACACGTTTACTGGAGGGACAGATGGAGGAGGGGTCTTCTCGGCACACAGCTGTTGCCGCAGCACATGTAGTGAGATTGTGAGCAGCTCAGCAGGGACCTCTGTGAAGACCCTGGGTACCAGGGAAGGGACTTCAGACTTTGTCTCCGAGTCAGTGGGGGCCACTGGAAAATTCTGGTGAGGAAAGCAACATTATCTGATTTGTGGGACACAAAGATCTCTCTGGACCCTTCCTGGAGGTTGGCACAGAGTGAGAGAGAATGCAGGCAGGGAGGCTTGACAGAAGGGCACCGGCTCACTGCATCTGAACAAGCTTGAGCAGTGTGAGGGTGGGTGGGTGGGGCAAGCAGGCAGGGGAGAGGGTATTTAAAGAAGAGAATCAACAGTGCTTGGGAAGAAGAGGAAAGGAAAGCAACAACGCCCTTACCTCTGGGCAGCTTCCTGCAGTGTGGTAACTTGCGGACAGGTGACACAGAGGGTGGGGATACTGGACAGGTTGTATGCATGTCCAGGCAAGTGATGTGTCCAGCCCTGAAGGACCAGCTGTGACTCACCTGCCTAAGGGACATCCAGGTGGATGTACATGTCCAGCGTTTGGAAGAAAAGTCTCTAGAGAAGGAAACAGAGAGATTTTAACACAATGAGCATGTAGGTAACAGGTGGAAACCTGGCTGTGAATAAAGTCATCCAAGCTAAGTAGGAAGTGTGAAAAAAGAGCCTAGATGGCAGGAGACAGACCCAAGGGACGTTTATATCTAAAGGACAGGCAGAGGTAAAAAAAAAAAAGAAAAAGAAAAGAAAAATCCACAAAGAGATTGAGAAGAGTCCAAAAATTATAGGAAGACCAGGGAAGTGGTGCCAAGAAACCCAAGTGACTAAGGAACTTCCAGAAGGAGGGCACCACCTGCCCAAATGCCAAAGAAGCCAAATGCCCACTGGATTAGAGCACAAGGTGCACAGGGCAGTCTTCGTGGGGTGCTGACAATGCTCTGGGTTTCAGTGGGGATCACAAGTGAAGGGAGGTGAGTGGGACCCATTCTTGCTGATGCTCGGCTCAGAATTGGATAGGGACAGAGAGCTGGAAAGACAGCAGAGGAAGAGGAGGATTTTTATTGCTGTTTTTTTGCTTCAGGACAGGAACACTTCGAGTATGGTTACACGCCAAGGGGAAGGAACTGGTGCACAGAGAGGGGTGGGTGATACAGAAAAGAAGGAGTGACAATGGGGCAATCTCAGAGGCAGGAAGCCAGTGGGATCCAGGAGACAGGGGCAGGCTGGGCAAGAGGCCCGAGGAGAAATAGCCTCGAGAGGAGGGAGCCCCTAGAGAGGCAGGAGAAGGTGGAGAGAATGAATGTGACATAGGTGTGTGCACGTGGGGCTCCAGGGCCAGAGGCCACGCTAGGCAGGAACTATCTTCTCCATTAAGACAGGAACCAGACATCTGCAGAAGAGGGTGTAAAAGCATGTGGAGGCTGTGCTGAACAAGCCTGGTACACCAACTGAGAGCTGGAGAGCATGTGTCTGAGCACTGCCTAGCCATCCAGGGGCTGCACTTGGCGTCAGATGTCATGACAGTGGATGTGTGCAGTTGTGACTATCACCACTACTCAGGACTGTGCTTCCACAGACGGAAGAGGGACAGCTGAGCTGACTGCATGCTGTTGAGCTGCCAAGGAAAAGGGACAATGGCAGGTAAGAACTGGTACAAGGAGTTGAAATGCTGTATGAGGGAGTCCGGGCTGGAAAGGAAAGGAGGTGGAGGTAAGAAGGGGCTCATTTTTCCTGGAGAATGTGGAGGAGAAAAGAACCAATGGTCAGGATTGGAGGGGGCCAGGGGTCGCTTTTCTTCACAACCTTGGCCTCAGCTTAACGTTTGGCGGGTCACTGCTCGCTGACCTGCTGTTGCCGCTGGCTCTGTGTGAGAAGGGACCGTGCCCACTTGGTTCCCTGCTGCATCCCAGTCCCGGGCACAGTGCGTGGAGCATAGTAGGTGTTAATTAATGTTGAATGAGAGCTGGGGCTCCAGGAGAGACTATATTGCAGACAGAGAGGCACTTGGACTCTCCCAGGTGGACTATTACCATAGGATAGTGAGCTCCAAGGTGGAGCGGTTGTGACTGGTAGCTCAGGGGAGTGGAGGGAGAACCGCAGAGGTGAAGAGGGCAGCGTGCAGCAGCCCAGGAGGCCCGCGGGTACACTGATGGCGTCAGCTATGTGGTCTGGAAGCAGAACTGCAGAGCTAAGAGACCACAGTCACCTCATGGCCGCATGGTATGCAAACCACAGAGCCCCAGAGAAGGGGCAGCTGGACAGGAAGTGGCCTCCACAGACCAGGCAAGGGGTGCAGGATGTCACCTTCAGCGGCATGGGGCAGAATGGAAGAGCTGACAGCAAGTCAACAGGGCCGTGTGTCTTTTGGCTTCCTCAGGGAAGCCCATAGCAGAAAGGAGGAAGGAAAGCAAAGGGAGGACGTGGCTGAAGACGAGGGGCTGAGAGGCCAAAATTAGCTGGTCTCTCATTCTGACTTGAACTTGGTCAGAAAGTGCGGGAGGCCCCGGTGCGGAGTGGCAGTGATGGCTGCTGGCAGCTGGCACTGGCCGGAGGCAGCGCTCGCTCGGGGAGCACCCGGGACAAAAGAGGCATCATGAGGAGAGACGCTCTGTCCATGGGTGCCTCTTGATTTCAGGCGCAGATTGACTAAAGATCAGTCATGACCCGACTGCTTCATTTCAGCTTTTCAAAATTTGTCTGCAGAATCTTTTCTTTCTGCACGGGTGTTGGGTCAGATCTGCCTTTGCTATTAGCAACAATCACATTCACTCTTGTCATCCGGGGACGAACATGCAGGAAGCACCCTGTGTGTGCCAGGAAGGGTCTCTATTAGGCATTCCTTCATTTTCTAACCAAAACATTTGAGTACCTACTGTGTGCCAGACACCACATTAGTTTCTGGGGAAATAATAATAACCAAGAAAGTGATGGAGACAGATCGTTTTTGACATCTCTCTGGTCCATCCCCAACCTAACATCCCCACAGCCACCACTGTCACCCCATAATTTCTTCCACGAGTTTTGGCCACAGCCTCCTAACCCCCTTGCCTGTCACAGTAGCAAGCTCATTCTACAGTCATATTACAGATTATTTCTCAAATAACCACTCAAATAAGTGCTAAGTGGCCACATGATGGTATGTCACAACACAAGTACACAATGCTGTGGGGCTGCGCATCTGGGGCTTTGACCAAATGGAAGGGTGAAAGGGCTCCCCTGAGGGCCAGACTACAGCGCGGGACGGGCGGGGCTAGCCCGAGGGGAGCCGCGCGGAGAGCTTCCTCAGGCCTTGCACACCACCAACCCAGCTCCTCCTTGCGGCTGCGCCCTCCCTTGGCACGAGCATCCCTGCCCCTTGGTCACCCGGCCAGTGCTGCTCATTCTCCAGGGCGCAGTGCCAACCCAGGTCCTCTGCAGGGGCTGCTGACCGCACCCTGCTCCCCCAACCACTCCTCCCCGCGTGTGCCCCATCTGCCATGGAACCTCTAACACCTTCTGCAGGGGACATATCGTAGGTGGTCAACTCCCTCACGTCTGCTTACCACTCTGTCCAGCAGCTAATACAACACCAGGTGCACTTGTCAGGGTTGGCAGAGAAACAGAACCACTAGGGTGTGTGTGTGTGTGTGTGTGTGTGTGTGTGTGCATGTGTGTGCGTGTGTGTGCGTGCATGCGTGTGTGTGTGTCTGTATGAGATAGAGATTTTTTTAAGGAACTGACCATGCAGTTGTGAAGGCTGGCAAGTTCAAACTCTCCAGAGGAGAGGACAGTCAGAACTGGCCCCCAGGTCCCCAGCACCCAGAGCTCTTCCCACTAGCTGTGGCCAAACACTCAGGTGGGGACTGCTGAGAAGTTATAAAAGGCCCTTCAGGAGAACGTACCTCCCTACCATCTGCCCTTCAGAGGAAACCATGCCTCACTCATCCCCGCCTGACTCCAGCGGGTGGAAAGAGGCCTGCAAGTGCTGGAAGTCAAAGAACTCAGGAGGGTTCCAGCGGCACCAGAATCCAGGTGTTCACTCATCCTCAGGGACACCGTGAGCCCTGCAGCAGCTGCACTACGGCCTCTCCGGTTTCTGACATGAAGGACTGCAGAGCCAAGCTCCGCTTCACAAGACTTAATCTTGACCTGCCTCCTCATGAGCAAACATAAGCAAGCCCACCCACCTACCTGCCTTTTGTCCTGCCTCCTTTCACCAAACATTTATTAAATATTTTCTCCATGCAAGGCACTGTGCCAGAGGTTAGGCTCACAAAGATTAAACCAAGCTGGCAATCTTGTAGAGCTCACACATGTGGCACAACTGGGCTGTGACAGGGCTCTGCATGGCACACCTGCACCCATGCCTGGACTCCACATATGATTGGTCTCCTGGGCAGCCCTTTAGACATGCTGACTCCCTGTTCACCGATATGTTTGTCCAACCCTTCCAATTTATACATGAAATTACTGCAGCCAGAGAGGTGAGGTGCCCTGTTGAGACACAGCAGGTCTCCAACAGCAAGTCTAAGGCTTGACTCCTGTTTCTTTCTTGGCCAGAGGCTCCAGGAGGCCAGCCCTTGTTGGGGGTTGTTGAATAGTCCCAACCACTAGAGGGCACCAATCAACACTCAATCTGGCCAGGGCTGCCCACATCGTGGAGAGCCACAGCTCCAGGTCACTCTGCTCCCACACTGGCAATCCTAATACCCTTTATCTCTTCTCAAAATGAGCTTTGCAAATCAGGCAAGCTTAAACTAGCTGCAGAGACTTTACTCTTGATGCAACAAGAGAGTAAAGGGTGACAGAGTTACTGTCCTAATACAAAGAAAAGAGTCCATATATTGCCTTAACAAATCTCAGTATCAATGGCGTAAAGGATTTTTAAAAATCCTGCCCATTATCCTACCCACCTGCCAAAACGTCATGTCAACAGATAACCACAACATAATCTCACTATTGACAAGCTATTGTGTAGCAGTGGTATCAAATGACTGCCAGGTCGTGGATCAGCACATCAGAATCCCCTAAGAAGGTGTTTTTCTTTTTTTTTTTTTCAAGATACAGATTGGAGGATCACACTTACAGAGATTTAAAAAAAATAAGTCTGGAAGGGACCCCAGAAGGTGTGTTGTCAAAAAGCTTCTGATATGTACAAGAATTTAGAAGCCATTGCTAGATAACTGGAGTCTTCGAAATGTGGAGAGCACAAAGAAAAAGAACTGAATTCAACTACCTGAAGACAGGGGTAACTTGCACCTTTTGGGGGCTATAAGTGGGGGAACAAATCTCCAAGGTCACTGGGCATATTGAGAATTGCCTCCCTGCTTTGTGAAGCAGAAGCTGCATTTGGTCATTGGAAGGTGGGTGTGGGTTTCTCAGCTGAGAAGTCTCTTCCAAGACCTCTGATGTCAGCGGTATCAAGCCTATGCAAGACCAGGCATCCTGCTGGAAAGGGCCCTGGTTAGGGAGTTATGACAGCCTCAGTTTGTATCCAGTTCCACCACCTAATGGTTATGTGCCCTGGAGTCAAGTGTCCTTGAATTCTTCAAGCCTGGTTTCTTATCTGTAAAATAAGCATAATACTCATCTCACTGTTGTAGGGATTAAATGACCAGGTAAAACACTCACTCCTGGAAGAGTACAGTGCCTGAGAGGTGAGGGCAGCTGCCTAGGGCACCCACAAGCCCCCCTAGTCCCCAGGCTGTCTGTGATGTGTGTTACAGAGCACACCTCAGCAACTCCAGCTGGTGGCTTACCGGGAGGACCATCTTTCCTAGTAAGCCCCTGAACTGTCACGTGAGAAGCATTCATTCTTCACAGTCCTCATCAGAGAAAGAGTCTGTGCCTCCCTTTCTCTTTCTACCACACTTCAGGAACTTACAGAGTTTGCTGATGACTTCTACGACCTTTTGTCCTATCAGCTGTGAATTTTCTGGCTTTCTCCTACGTCAGGTCCTGTGAATATTTCCTCCCTCTTGAACCATCAGCTCCTTTGCTCCCAGGAATCCTAGGAGCCTTTTGAGCTCTTCTCCTTCCCTTCTGGTGGCTCCTTCCTGGTTAATGGCCTTCACCACTCCTTGCCCACCAGCATCCCCCAGGACTCTGTCCTTAGCCCCGTGGCCCCTTCTAAGCTCTGCTGAAGTTATTTCATCCCATCATGGTCTGTGATCCCTGCAGGCTGATGCAGCACTCTTTACATTAACTAGCCTTCAGCTTCATATCTCAACTGTCTCCTAGGCATCCACTCTGAGTATCTATAAAAACTGTATGTCCAAAGTTACATAAATCATCTTCTCCTGCACCTCCTGCCCCCTAATACATACCCCCACAATGACCTTATCTTCCTCCTTATTGCTAACCTCTATTAATGGGGTCACCACATGGTCAACTGCCAAACCAGAAATCCAGCCATCATCTTCCCTCTTCTCCCACCATCTTTACTCCTTCCCTAAGCCTTGCTGATCAGGGCTCTCTCTCAAATGCGTTTAGCCTGTCTCTAATCCTCGTATACGACCTCAGCATCTTTACCTGAACCACTGTGACAGAAGCAATTAAACTACTTGGTGCCCAGTCTGCGCCTCATCATGACTACCTTTCCCATCCTTTCCTACCACACCCCTCCTGGCAGTTCATGACCTAGGAGGACTACATTGTGATCTTCCTAAACCAGCCATCTCATGCCCTGTGTCCTCCCTCATGCCATTCCCCTTCCTGAGAGCACCCCTCCCTGCTGTCTTCACTTAGTGTCTCTTATTCACTGTAGGGGATTGAAAGGTGGTTCCCCAAAAAACAGGTCTGTTCAGAACTTGTAACTGTCACCTTATTCAGCAAAAGGGTCTTTGCATGTGTAATTAAGTTAGGCATCCTGAGATCATCCTGGATTACCCAGGTGGACCCTAAAGTGTTCTTATAAGAAGAGGAGAAGAGACACAGAGCTATGTGAAGATGGAGGCAGAGACTAGAATGCTGCTGCCACAACCAAGGTATGCCTGGGACTACCAGGAAGTGGAAGAGACAAGGAACCGCATTTCCTCCGGGGCCTTTAGAGGACACATGGCCCGGCTAACATCGTGATTTTGAACCTCTAGCTTCCAAAATTGAGAAAATTAACTTCCGTTGTTTTAAGCTCCCAAGTTTGTGGTAATTTGCTATGGCAGCCCTAGGAAACTAATGCACTCACCCTTCAGAAATCAGTTCACACCTCATCTCCTCCAGGAAGTTGTCCCTGCGTTCCTCATGCCATCACCCCCTCCTGCTAGCTTATTTTAGATTTCCTTCCTATGTCTGCCTCAGTCGGTAACTTCTGAAAGGCAGCAACTGGGTTCTGCTCCCCACCGTAATATGAGGGTCCAGCACTATTCCAGGAAGACGGCAGGTGCTCAACCAGATCAACACATGAGAATCTCAGCCCCTGTACACCTCCTATGTTCCAGACATTCTGCCAGGAACTTCACCTACGGCACCTCACTACCATGTCAGCAAGCCTAGGAAGTAGGTACTATCACCCCTGCTTCACAGACGCAGAAAGCAAGGGACGGCAACTTGCCTAGGACCATTGCATTGGCAAAGTTAGGATTTATATCTGGGTCTCTAAATCACAGGTTCTGGTGAGCATGAGCATGGCATTTTCCATAGACCAGTGGCCAGCTAGAATCACAGGGATGTTGAAGAGTGGGGAAAATATGGGGTCTTAATTAGCTAGTTTTGAGACACAGCCAGTGTATGTGTAAATGGTAACAAGGGTTGTAGGTTAGTAACCTAAAGATGAACTAACTTATAAAGCACCATAACTATATTCCAGCAGCTTTAACTCTGAGGCCTAGGAGCAAGGGGTCCTGAGATGTAAAAGGGGATGAGAAAGGATGAGGGGAGAAGAGGAAGGGAAGGAAGCAGTGGAGAAGGAGAGGCCAGCTCTGCTAAGTCTGGAGACAGAATGCGTTCTCTTCCTCCCCTCCCCACTCCTCTTGTCCATGCCTCTGCCCTTGTGCTGGCCTTGCTCTCAGGGCTCAGTGCACAGATGCTGCCCCAGCTCCACTGTGGCATTTCAGCAATGCAGGAGGCTAAGCGTGGTCCCACACAGACATCTACATCCTCATTCCTGGAACCTATGAATGTTACTTCACGTGGCAAAAAGGGACTTTGCAGATTTGATCAAATTAAGCATTGTGAGATGGGGAGATTATTCAGGTGTGCCCTAAATATGACCATAAATATCATAAAAAAGAACGAGAGAGAAGGCAATGGGACCTCATGGGCAGAGACTGAAGTAATGCGACCACAAGCCAAGGAATGGGGGCAGCCGTGAAACTGGAAAGGCAAGAAATCGATTGTGCTCCAGACCCTGCAGAGGGAGCATGGCCCTGCTGACACCTGATTTCGGCCCAGTGCTACTGACTTCAGGCTTCTGACCTCCAGACTGTGAAAGAAGAATAAATTTGTGTTGTTTTAAGCCACTAAGTTTATGGTAATCTGTTACAGCAACAACTGAAAATGAATATACCAGGTCTTCCAAAATTATCTCAATCCAAAGCTGTTTTCTTGACAGTATCCTTCATTTTGGTGTTAGGATCAAAATCTGATTATCTCAATACACCCTAACAAGAGGCCGTACTGCTCTGCAAGGCAAGGAAGTTTGTAAAGGAAGGAATTTAGAAGTCCTCAAATTCATGACTAACTGGCAAGATTAATGTAAAGTAATGGAATGGACAGAAACTACAAACAGTGGGGTGCAAACTGAGGGGTTGGACTACTAAACAGGCAAATTAGGGATCGTGTCTGACCTCAAGGGCTCCCCCCTTAGGTTCTTTTTCCCATGTGTGGGAATTCACAGATTCTCCAAAATACATGTTTGTTCTCAGTGGCTCCAATGTTGTCCTGTCCCGTGCCTGGCACACAGTGAATGCTGAATGTGGTGATGAGAGATGACAGAGATGGCAGAAAGTGACTGGAGGAGCTTGTGTCCCCTGCAGTCACAGACTGGGCATCTGTTAGACCTCTGCTATTTGATTACTGCCCATACGACGGAATCTTTTATTAACACCCCTGTAACTGACATTTCTTCTCAACCTGCATCTTTTCCCCAAGTTGTTATTTATTGTAATTTACAATAATTTCTTATTTTCAATAACATACACTTCCAGATTTCTGTGCAAATTCATCCTATAAAGCAGATGAAATCTTTATGCTGTGGAAAGAACTCCCTTCAAAACTCTAAGCCAAAGCTCCTCAGTGATGACTTCCTCGTGGTTGCTCAAGTTAATACAGTAAAAAAAGCTGTAGTTATCAGCCCCTAAAGAAAGCCAGTTGCCGAGAACAATCAAAGGCTGGAAAAGGACACCATTTGCAGCATCCGCAATATACCTTGATGTTAACATAAAAATATGGAAAGCACCACCTTCGTCTATCCTGCCAGCTCCCTAAAAATCTTCTCAATAGTTGTATTTACACATCCCCCTAGTTCTCTTAGAAGTCCAAAAATAAATGGTTAAATAATACCTTATGAGGCCCTGAGAGAGACCCAGTTACCTCCATCACTGAGTCTAAAATAACTCTCAAAGCCCCTCTCCCAGTTTTATCCCATTCGACAAAACTACATGGAGCATCTACTACTTTCGAACTGTCGAGAGACAACCAGGAAATAAATCAGTGCATCTAGGAAGAGACAGTAGTTAAGGGAAGTACTGCAAATACCCTACAGAATACTGGAACAAGCATTACTACAAAGCCCCCGTTGTTCATGGGAAGCCTTGCAGTCTATGCAGTTAATTAGCTCCACTAAGGACAGCCTCTACCTCTACTCTCCCTCTGCTGAGTGGGGTGGCCTTTCCTACCTGGAATTTGCACATAATGTAATCACAGCCATTGAATACCAAATGGCAGCCTCCAACTTCAGCCAGAACAGTGCTCCTCCACCTTTGACGTGCATAGGAATCAACTGGGGATCCTGTGAGCAGTAGGAGTTTGGGAAGGAGGCGAGAGGATACAGCTGATGCCTCCGGGCACAATGGCACCAGCCAAAGGCAGCAGGGCGTCCTGCAGAGTGTTTCCCCTCCTAAATCACAGTGCCCCAGACTGGACACTCCTGCACGGTAACAGAGGAGTCATCAGAGGCAATCAGCACAGGAGGTCACAGCAAATAGTAAAACGCGCTGTGCCAGCAGCTCGCTGGGCGCCACTGGGCATTCCCAGCTCTCCTCGCTGCTCCGCAGATTCTCCAAGGGTGAAATGGCACATGGGGTCTGATGCTCTTTGAGGCTCCTTCCAGAGGAAGTAGCCTGCAACCCCACATTGTGACCCTGCTCTCTCCATAAAGAGTGCCAGGAGCTCGGTGCCCTGTGTGCCTTGCCTCCTGGGTGCCTCACAAGTACAGTAAGGTCAACCACAGTTGTGTTTTCCCCATGTTTGGAGAAGACTCCTCAGGTTTCCTCACTGGCTAACTCCCCCATCCCATTAACGAAGCTAGAAAAATCTGCTCTGTGTATTGGAGGTGGAAGGTGGAGGAAGAAAACCAAAATCACTCAGAACAATGTCCCTGGGCAGTTTGGCTGAAATCACTGAATATCCATGACATTTTTCTTTCCATTCATTTTCCTTCCCCTTCCCAAGCCTAAAAATCCTGTTTTGTTTTGTTTTTTGAATTGGGGGAGACATGGTGGTGGTGGAGTGGGGAGAACATACAAAAGAATCCGTCTTTTAGTGTTTGGAAGCCAAACGTCAAATCTCTGGAGCTAAAAAAGTTAATAGTAAGAATAGCACTATTAACAACAATAACCGAATTCTGCTTGTGAATGCTGTATTCCCCAACAAATGTCTTTAGAAGCCAGGAGTCTAAGTGCAGACGAACGTTTAAGCAGCATTGTCTAATTTCTAAGTGGTCATACTTCCCAGCTTTGCTTTGTTTTTGATACTAATGTTTCGCAACACTCTCAGTGACTTCTGCAGGTGGAATCTTTTTCAGCCTCACATTCACAAGGAGAACGTAGCTGGTCAGCAAACACTAGATGATGTCACCTGAATTTTTGGTCAGTCTAACCAACCTCAAGAGAAATTGGCTTTTCAGGAAGAGTGAAGTTTTCTGAGGGATGAGAAAAAAATATGAAATGAATTGAAAATATTGTGCAACAATGCCAACCCCACAAAATACCATCTATGAGAGCCACTGCAGAAGAAAGGCAAAATAAAACTATGCACTGAGTAGTTAGGCCTTCCTTTAGGTGCCTAGTAGATATGGTAATTATCTCCATTTTACAGAAGAGGAAACAGGTACAGTGAGATTTTGAGGCCAGACCAAAGTCTTCCCTAGCTGGTAGGTGGTGGGAGCTGCAATTTCAAGGGAAGTTTGGCTCCAGAACCACCACTCTTCATTATTCTGCTCTCATTTTGGGTGAAAACTGGATCAAGATCCGGGAAGCCTGATCACATCCCTAGTATGGGGAATCCCCCAGTAAAGGGAAAATGACTATGAGGGTCTTGGTGCCCCACTTTGTCAGTGTGATGCAAGCCTTCAAGCTGGGAAGGGAGAAATGAAACACATCTTTTCCCCCACCTGAACTAGAGGAGACATATCCAGACTCCCAGGAAGGGCTGCAGCCACTTCCTGGCTAAGTGGCAAGGGTGCATGGGCCCTCCACCTCAACTCCGCCCACCTACCCACCTTCACTCTGTCTCTCCAAACCACAGGCCAGGCCTGTGCTTACAGCCCTGGGCAAGCCCTGAAGCCCAGCTCACAGAGCAAACATGGGAAATTAAACAGTTTGCAAAGAATGAAATTTGGCCCATGGAAAGTGCCTGCAGCTGGCGGGTTAACACCAGCAGTAAGAGGATCAACTTCTGGTCTGCTGGCTTAAAAGCGGGGGTGGGGGGTGAAAGTGTGTGTGCTCCCTTTTACCCATTCACATTAGTTAATTTGGATGATAAGGGTTCATGTTTAATCCCCTTGTGTGCGAGTGAATATACTGAAATCAACAATCCCTGAGAGGGCACCCGGCTGGCAGAGCAACCTTCGGGAGGGTGCGAGTGGTGTCCAATCTGGCATAAAGTAGAAAAGAAATGAGATGAAGAGACTGAAAGCAAGATGGAAGGGACACCTTAAGGGTACGTGGTGCCCACTAAGCCCCACACTTCCCAGGTGGAAAAAGGTGGGCTGCTCCCTTCTTCCCAAGGCCTGGCACCCCGGGCCAGCCTCTGCGCCCTAGAGCCTCCTGAAGTCCCACCAGTGAGCAGGGCACCTCTTCAGCCACCTCTGCCACGGACTGACAACACCCAAAGGGATAGCAGGGGCCTCACAGTCCAGCAGAGGTAGAGAGAATTTAGGCGAGGTGGAGAGCAGAAAAGGATAGAAAGATATCTAAGGAGAAATCTCTGTTGTCAGATGGAACAGATCAGAAAAAGGTGAGAGATGGGTGGCTCTTGAGCAGGTCATAAAACAAAAGCCATTTTTATACTTTCCATCTACAAGAGAGTTCAGCCCCCACCCCCACCCGCAAGCCTGGAGCACCCACAGTGTGGGTTCCCAGACAGCAAATGTGAGAGAGCCCTGTCGGTGGGGGAGGAGGCCCCCGGCTGCTGGGCCAGGCTGCACGCAGAGGCGCAGACAGCCAGAGAGTTCCCAGCCGCCATCACCCCCTCCTTCCCCTTGGGGCCATCCAGCAAATTTCCTCCTTCGTTTCTGTTCGCCCTTTCCCTCCCTCCTCCTCCCCCGATATATTCGCTCTCTAAAACCATAAAAAAGAGATCAACTTCCCTAACTTCACAGAGTCCTTTTCAGTGACAAATATTGATGCCCAAAGTGTCTGCGCTCTCCCGCCCCCAAACGTTAAGAAAAGGTGCCCGCGAAAGGGGGACATAAAAAGTTTACAATACTGTGAAAATATGTTTGCAGAAAATAGACAATCGTTGGATTAAACGTATTCAAGTATGAAATAATGCCTTTTTGTGTCAAAACTTGGGCGATGGGCGGCACAAAAGTTCCCTGTGGCAGCTACTTGCTCCCTTTGTGAGCCGTGCGCTTTTGCGTCTCCACTTGGGCGCATTACTCAGAGCCCTCTAAGAGCGATTGTTTCTCCCTTTCTAATGACATTCACCGGATCAAAACATGCTGTTAATTCGATCAGAAGGCTTCATCCTCCCTGACAAAGCCACAATAATTTCTCCTGAAGTTTGTTAAATTGACCAAAATTAGGCAAATGAATAGGGGTCTGTAGACGCCCCCTCTCGCAGGTGACGTTGCATAATGCTCGCCTGGGCCAGCTGCATTCCCCCTTTTCTTCTCGCCCACTCTTCTCCGTATTGCCCCCCAATCCTCCCACCCCTCCCTCCCTCACACACACACACACACGCACACGCACACGCACACACACACACACACACACACCCGCCTGCTGTCTCTCCTCCCCACCCTCTGGCATTATTAAAATTTAGCCCAATGAAACTATTCATACTTTTCAATGGACATTTTCGTGTAGGATAATAGGCTACAAATTGAGCCTCTTCCCCCCGCAAAAAGAGAGCCCGAGGGGGGAGAAAAGAAAGCAAGGAACGTGGTCAGGGGCTAAGAGGGAAACGTCGCGTGCCAAAGACTGGCGGGAGGGGCGAGACGAGGCGGGAGCCTCGTGTGCCAGCCGCAGCCCCACACCTGCCGGGATGTCCGGACAAATAAAGCGGTGTAAACAAAAAGGGGGGAGATGGACGTGTCACCAAGTCGTGTGAGAAAAGCCTGGGAACAAACGGGGCGCCTCTGTCTCCAAGAGCTCTCCCTTGAACCCGGCGGAACAGCCTATTAAAGGCTTACTTAATTACTTTAATGACTCTGGACAGGCTTTAAAACGCACTGGGCGCTGGGACTGAGGGCTTGCTGGGATTTGTAAACAGGCAATCGTGTGAGACTCAGCGGTGGGACTAAAGGAGGCGACACTGTTTTGTGAGTGTCCTCGCCCCCCGGTGCCTGCGGCTGCTGCGCCCCTGCGCTCCGCGCGTACGGCTGCTGCAGGCGCTTGGTCGCCTGCAGGCCCGTTTACCACCTCCTTTTCCCGCCCAGGCGGTTGCCATGCAAATATTAGTCCCCCGCCGATCACGTGTCCTTTGAAGGGCCACGTGGATTAACAAAGCTTATCTGCCCCCAGCTCACCCTCCTCGGCTGCTAATTTTTTTTTTCTTAACTTCTTTAAAACAGATCTTGAATGCATACATCCCCCAAACGCAGCTCCCCTAATCCTATGGAATAATTCAGCTCGTGAATGCACTTGGAGCACTAGATGACCGCTTTATAAGGCAACCCCTCGGAGTTGGAAAGCTGCAGTGTACCTGAGACACTCGAGGCGGCACAGGAGGCCGAAGGTGGACGGGTGCCTTGCGCCACTGCCTCTCCTGAGGGCGCGCGCTGACCAGGATGTCAGACAAGTTCAAGGAACGCAAAGTGAGTTGGCTGAGCCCAGACTGCTCTTGCGCTCTGACGGTGGGGGCATCTGACACCCTGAGCTGCCACCTGGCTGAACCAACGGCAGGGACTTCTCGTGCAGGAATCCTGAGTGGTTTGAAAAGAAATGAAGATAGGGAGAGTAAAGTCCTCTCCGGGGAGGAGACCACCCCCTGGGGATTGGTGGCCACCTCCCCAATGCCCTGGCACTCCGTTTGGCAGTGTGGCCCGAGTGGGTAGGGAGGCTGGAAAGGAAGCGCGCCAGCGCAGGGGTGAGACGGCAGAGCTCATTTGACCCTAGTGTGAAGGGTCATGGACCCCTTACCGGGAGCGGGTCCCTGGGCAGCGTTGGGGGCTGGGAAGACGGTTCGCATACAGCTACAGCCGTGCCTTGGACGACATCCCGGGCAAAGCTACCCTAAACATACAAATCTGTTCGCAGAGAACCCCCGTTTCCCACAAAGTGATAGAAAAGCGGAGGAGGGACCGGATTAATCGCTGTTTGAACGAGCTGGGCAAGACAGTGCCCATGGCCTTGGCGAAGCAGGTAACATGCGGGCGGCCAAGATACGTGCTGGCCCGGGGATCCTCCGGCCACTTTCAGCCGGGATGCCTGGAGTCTGCAGACCGAAAGGGCCTTTCATGTGGGCTTCCCTCCCCGGTGGCCTGAGCGCTGAGTGAGCCCTAGGTGGCCCTCGCGCAGATCTACAGCAGCGCCCTGCTCGCTGGTGCTCCCCAGAAAAAATCGGGCACCCAGCCTGCTGAAGTGGGCCTGAGCCCGCTGGGTGGCTACAAGGAGCCCTTCCTCCTTTTGTAGAGTTCCGGGAAACTGGAGAAGGCCGAGATCCTCGAGATGACCGTTCAGTACCTGAGAGCCCTGCACTCCGCTGATTTTCCTAGAGGAAGGGAAAAAGGTGGGCGAGAGCTGGACACAGGGAAATCTGGGCAGGAAGCGTGCGCCACGGAGACGTGGGGATGAGAGTGCGAGCGGGGGGCGGGGGGCGCTAGCCAGACTTCCTCCCTGGATTCTGCCAGAGCAGGGGTGGGCCGGGGTCCTGCGAAATCTAAGAGGGGCTAGAGAACCAGTTTCTGGGGATACTGGTTCCATCGCCTCCCTTTCAGGTGGGGTCGGTTTCTTAAGGAAAAGGAGGTCGTTGCATGCGCTTTTCCCGTCTCCAGACTGGGAGAGGGGAGGGTGGACCTCAAATGGTAACTTTGGCTAGAAAACTTGCCTAGAGGTGCCTGGCAGAGGCCTCGGTCTCCGGGTAGGGGGGAGGCCGCTCACTTTTTTTTTTCTTCCTTTCTTCGTTTTTTCTTGCCCCACCAGCAGAACTGCTTGCGGAGTTTGCCAACTACTTCCACTACGGCTACCACGAGTGCATGAAGAACCTAGTGCATTATCTCACCACCGTGGAACGGATGGAGACCAAGGACACCAAGTATGCGCGCATCCTCGCTTTCTTGCAGTCCAAGGCCCGCTTGGGCGCCGAGCCCGCCTTCCAGCCGCTGGGTTCGCTCCCGGAGCCGGATTTCTCCTATCAGCTGCACCCAGCGGCGCCCGAGTTCGCGGGCCACAGCCCGGGTGAGGCCTCTATGTTCCCGCAGGGCGCAGCCCCGGGGCCCTTCCCCTGGCCACACGGCGCGGCCCGCAGCCCGGCGCTGCCCTACCTGTCCAGCGCGCCCGTGCAGCTCCCGAGCCCCGCGCAGCAGCACAGCCCCTTCCTGGCGCCGGTGCAGGGCTTGGACCGGCATTACCTCAACCTCATTGGCCACGCCCACCCCAACGCCCTCAACCTGCACCCGCCCCAGCACCCGCCGGTGCTCTGACGCCAGTCGCCGCCTGAGTTCTCTGCGCTTCGGCGCTGCTTAGGAGAAATACTGTATATTGTACAGGTGTAAATATTGAGCCAACAAAAAAACTGGGCGGGGGAAAGGCCAAGAGAGAGTTAAGCCTTCTAAAGAATCTCCCCCTAGCAATAAACGTTTTTGATAAAGACCCAAAGAGATGGATTTCTTTGTTTCCTCCTACTCCTCCACTAACCCGTCTCCTCCGACAAGGCAGAGAGGCCAAGGTGACAGCCCTCAGTACTTGGGTTGGTGGTGGTGCGTGCTGAGTCTGAGGTGGAGAGCTAAATAGGGGTGGGCTTCGCCGCTTCCCTGGGGGCTCCAGACCCGCACCCGCCTTGCACTCAAAAGGGCATTTTCCTCGAAGAAGGGAGGACGCATAGACCACAGTCCTTGGCTCTCGGAGAACGCAAACCGAAGGACCCTCCCCAAACTGGCTTTAGAGGACCTTCGCCAGCTGGGACTGGGCGCCCTTCCTACCCCGAGACCCGAGGCCTCAAGATGCGCCCACAAAGCGCCCGGAGGTTCGGAGCGCGGTGAAAACACAGGCCAGCTAGACGCGCGACTAGGTTTACAGCCTGAACGTGTCTCTGAAAAATACGTACGGGAAGTAACTTCTGTTATGGCTTAAGAACAACATCCAAAGTTTGGTTTTGTTTTTCGGATCCCAACTTCTTGGCGCCGGAGGGCTGGGGAAGCTGGCGTTGCCTTTTGCGCATTGATCTGCTCAGCATCCGGGGCGCTAGGCAACAGATTGAGAGGTCAGCTCGACCCAGCCGGGCGATGCACTGCCCCAGGGTTGTCCCCTCTGCCGATCCCCACCCTCCAGACCTTGTCGCTGGGTTCTCCGCGCAGGTTCTCAGGCCTGGTGAGAAAAGGCTTCCGTCTCCCACTTTGGGGTTGGCCGATTATACCCTTCTTGCTTCACCCAGAACATAGTGAAGAAAGTTTGGGGTCTAAGGGAACCAGCGAGTGATCTTGTGATTTTCAATGCTATTGGATCTGCTCCTTTCCCTCCCACAAAACGGCAATACATTAAAAAAACCAAAATCATGTTTTCCTAAAACACAAGCAGCAAAAGCAGACTTTTTTTTTCTGTAACAGATAAAAATGAACAAAGCATCCAGCTAGCTTAAATTGTGTTTGCATAGATTTAAATTTTTTTTTCCTTCACTGATTTTCTTCTTTGTTCTCATCTTTTCTCTGTTCGAGTTAGCTTTGATACCCTTTAAATAAATAATCTGAAATTAGGTAGCAGGTTTTCCTATTTCCAGAGGCCATTTAGAGAAACTACAGATGATTTGTCTTCTCCCAGATTAACTGGAGGACAACAAATTAACTTATTCCATTTCTATAGACAGGATTTAAGGGAGCTCTGACCTGGACTGTTTACTGAGGTCATGGCATAGGGTGACCTGCAATTTGTAAACCATCAAACTTGATTATAGAGACAGGAAAAAACAAAAAGCAAAAAGCTCAATTTCATTACATTGCCCATAGAGTGAAACTTAAATGTATGTTTTGGGGGGGCGTGGATGGGGGGAATCTATAAGCTTTAGAAAAGGACTTGCAAGTAAGGGTTCTTGTCTTTATATACACTATGTGTCACAATACTTATAACATGTGAGATGCAAACAGTTACCTCCTCCCTTACAAACTGATACGATATAGTTGGAGCATGAAAGTGAGTATAAGACCAGGAGGCCTTCCAGATAACAAACATACATTGAGCAATATGGGATGAAAACAAATTATGCAGAAATGGGAGAATGCATGGTGCCTATTATTGGAACACATGTCTTACACCCATTTTCATCAGTGCTGGATACAGAATATGAAGAAGGCCTTTCAGGTTTTTTTTCTGTGAGCTTTAAGCCAGTCTGAATTCCCTCTGGCAGTGAAGCATTAAAGATATAGTGTTACCCTGGAAATATAAATTATTAATATATTCAGTATTTTTGTCACTTCTCAACTATTAACCAAATTAGACAAAACTTTCTTTTACTAAGTAGATTTTCTCTTTGGGATTAGCTTTCGGATTGCACAGGGCCACCACAGTAAAAACTTTGGTCATTTACATATAATTTTGCAAACTTCCACTGGCGCATGACAGTCTTTGTACCTCAAATGTTGGTATTCTTGATTTTTTTTTCTTTCTCATTTAACTGTGGAGGATAAAACCCTGCTTTGGATTTACAATGACTTTAGGATAAAAGTGTCCCTCCCCTTTCTTTCTCTCCCCATTTCTCTCTCTCTCTCTCTCTCTCTCTCTCTCTCTGTGTGTGTGTGTGTGTGTCTGTCTGTCTGTGTCCTATCTTTTTCTAAACCTTCATCCAAAGTTCCAATTCTGCAGGCTTGGCCTAAAGTCAAACTGGGAATAGCCTGACTTTGCTGAAGATTAAAACTGTCGCTACTAAATGGAATTGATGCAAATCTGACTGTGACTTTAACGTGTTCTTCCTATGCTTTCTCTGACAACACATTATTTCCAGCCTCCCTGTCCCAAGTCCCCCACATCCTCCCCCCTCTGTCTGAGTCTCTTAGGCCCAATCCCTCTACTCGTTCTTTTAAGTAAGTTGTATAGTAATGGTTTCCAAGAGAGGCTCAACCAAACCCAGAAATAACAAAAAACAAAAAACAGTGGGTTTGGCTGGAGGTGACCTATTGTGATGCCTCTGAAAGGGGCAACCTCTTGTTTCTTGGGCTTCATCCTTGAGTAGGCAAGAATAAAAATAATCATGCCCGTGAAATCAAAGGTTTTCTCCAGAGGCTTGAGGAACAAAGCTCATGGCTGGTGCTCTGGGCCAGTGCCTGTGGCTCTGCAGGGCTAGAACCATGAGTTTCCAGGCACTCCAGCCACCCTGCTGAAAGGGTGGTAATACAGAGCTCACTTGTGTTCCCAAGCGCTATTGAACAACCACAGCTCCAAATATTGTGGGGGCCTCCAGTCTGGGATGCTAGCTTCCAGGCAGGGAAGGTGAGGGAGCAGCTATGAAGTGCCTAACTGACCCTACAAAGGTATGGACTTCTTAGGAACCTGGGAATGGGTGTGTATGTAGAGAAACACACCAAGGAAAGTAGGGCAATGTGGGGCATGCATAGGAGCTAATAAGTATTTGTGGAATGACTGAGTGAACTGCCTGACAGTGCCAAGTCTCTTGGAGTTCTGCACCTCCCCAGACCTGGTTTATGGCTCTCAGTCCTGTTCCCACTTCGGCAGAGACCAGAAAGTAGGTGGGTACCCACCCAGAAATCTTTGGAGTAATATATACAAGTTCTGAGGGTGTCAGGCAAAGAGAAAAAAAAATGCCTTTGCCTAGAAATTCTACCTTGTGGTCTGGTAGCAGGAGACAGTGTTCGACCTGCTTGGTTAAGGCAGTTAGCTCTTCCCAAAGGCCCAGCTAAACACAGACCCTAAATCCAGAACTTGTATTCAGAACTAGCCTGAGGAGAGCCCTGCTCTTTTCACATGGGAGAGGTCCAAGACTAGGCTGACACTCTCTTTTCTGCGCCATTAATTGTTCAGTGAGGTTTCTGGAGTTAGACTACCTGGATTTGCCTTCCAGCTCTGCTGACTACTAGCTGTGCCCTTGGGCAAACTGCTTAGCCTCTCTGTGTCTGTTTCATTATCTATAAAATAAAGATATTAAAAGTGCCTATACCTCATAGGGTCGCTATGAGGATTAATTGTGAATTGGTACATTCAAAGTACTCTAGACAGTGTCTGGTCCACAGCGAATGTTCAACCAATGTTAGCTGCTATAATGATCTATTTCTCCCTCCCTTCTGCCAAACAGTCAGATCCTTGGGGCCACCTCAAACTAAAAAATAAAATATCAAGGCCATCATGAAAAAGTCTTAAATCCCAGGCTCTTTCTTAAACCCCAAGGCTTGTTCTGAACAAGCCAATATTCTTCATTTAGGGCAAGTGGGGGAAGGGAGCTCATCCCACAGTCAACTAGGAGGCTGTGAGCCCTACTCTCAGTTATGATTGGTAGTCAGGGCCACCTAACAACTTTGGAAGGCTCTCTCTCACACTCTTTCATATACTGAAATCCAGCCTTACATCATGTTGCAACAACTCATACCTGCATTCCCACATTCTCTCTCCAATTACACATTCTAATGCTATTATGTATACGTCCTGGCTGTTACAAAGAACATGAGGTAAGTAAACTGATTCGATATTCCTTAAATGCACTTTCTATGGCAGCTTTGTGTTCTTATCATTTCCCCCTTTTTTCTCATTCAAGTCTTTTATCTATGCCACTCATCACCTGTCTGCTGCACTCCCAGCCCCAGACTCCACCCTGGATGCAGGTCAAGTCTCAGCTGTGGCCCCCAGGCACTCTTAAGCCAGCTCAGCAGTCCTTTGTATTCTTCAGCTACGTGGCTGGAGGTGGACCCAGGCATGCTCACCTCAGCCCCTTTCTCTTTGGGTGCCAACCTGCCCAAGCACTCCTTACTAGGCTACTTGGAACACTTCTAGCTCTGCCTGTGCTTTCTGTGGACACGTTTAATTCTGAGGTGAGGGTTGCAAGCCCACTCTCTGCACATGGAAGTCACATCCACCAATCTGTAGCAAAAAAAAAAACATTTTTACCTCTAACTGACATCCTCATCTATATCGCAAATGATTCTGAGCATGGAGAGGAAGAAAAAAATGACTTATTTATTGGATACCCCAAACTCCCAGAACCTGGGTGCCCATTATGTGTGCAGCGAGGAAGGTCAATATACACATACACCTGTGTGTACCATGTGCGCATGGATGGATTAATGGGGGCCAGCAACCACCCAGTAAAGAGAAGAGCTAGATTAGAATTTGAAGGACCCAACTATTTCCGGCTCACCTGGAAGATAAGAAACAATCATTATGAAGGTCTGCATATCTTCCCAATGACAATCTTTTACAAACCCTCTATACAGTGGGAAGAGCTGAAGCAAAGCAAAAGAGAAGCAGGAGGCAGTGTTATGCTGAACGGCAGCATGGGAGACAGCAAGAAAGTTACCAAGAAACCACAGAAGATGGGGTGGGACACAGGGCAGGGACTCTGGGCTGAGCTATAAAGACAGGGTATGAGGACAATGAACCCCAAGAGAATTGGGGACCTGAGCACTTGCTTCCTCTATTCCCGACTAGCCTCATTTATTATGTTGAGCTTAAAAATCAAGAGTCAGTAAAATATACAAGTTAAAACTTTATGAATATGATGAAACTTTCTTACTATAATATTTCTAGGAGTGCTTTTATAATGTTTGACAAAAGTAAGCCTCCTCTATCATTGTTGTGTTATATGTATATCAGTAGAGGTCTTTCACAATAAGACATCTTCATTTCTACTCATAGAAATAGAGGACTTCAATTTTTTACATAAACATGATTTCTATCTTACATTTAGGCCAGTATATAAATCTGTGACCTAGCCCTGTTGCTCTTTCTAAATACAACCTAAATAAAGAGGACTTAGTGAAGGAAAAAATTGCTAGAGGGTAGCCACAGAGAGAATGCACACCAGTTTTAAGACTCCAAGTCCCAAACCATCCCTTTACTTTTTGGGTGTATTTTGTGCCACATAGGTGGTGCAGCCATCATTGCAACCCACAGAGCCTCAGCGATGCTGGGGGAAGTCTAGGGGGAGCCAATTCTGGACACTTGGAAAAGCTGTTTTGGAAAAAGTCAAACTGGAGGGAGGGTCATCTGCAAGTTTATATTCTGGCCACAAGCCACGAACAATAAATGTGTGGAAGCTTAAAGAATCCTTCATTTCACATACCTCTCCTACTCTGATATACAGTAAAGAGATAGACGTATATACAATTGAACCTCATCTAAACTACATTAGAGTTCAAAGAGACAAGAGCAACATGGATACTGACAAATTAGAACTAAGAACTATTTGACCCTGAACCCTACAAGGCTGAAGATGGCCCAGACATATGCGGGGAGGGGAGGCTGCAGGGGAAGGCATTTCATTGCAGCAGTATTCAATTAAAATGAATACAATTAAAAATAGAAAATAAAACTACCATTTTAGAAAGTGGGATTGTGTCATCTGTTCCCTTGGTAGGAAAAAACCACTTATCAGTGAGCCATTTTCAAACCATTTCAATTATGTATTACGGAAAGAGACACCATGAAAGCTGACTAGGCAGTGGTGGATCACGGAGTTTAGGAAACAGTAATTCCCAAGAGGAGTCAAATGCCTTCTGTGAGTACAGTCCTGTGGGTAAGAAGCATGGCGTGTTGGTGAAGAGAACATATAATGAATTTCTGTCGCATCTGATGGTGGTTTAGGGGCATCAGGTGTTTGCCATGGTTTGCAAGCTCCTTCCCATAAGATGTGTAGTCTATTTCTCCATCTAACTTCTCATCATATTTCGATAGGACATGATAATCCCCATCTTCATTAAGGAGGAAGCTGCCGAGCTTGAAAACTGATTTGAATTGTGAAAAGGGAAGGGGGGACTTCCAGGAAGATGGCGGCATGAGCAGGGCGGCAGAAATCTCCTCCCAACACTATATTTATCTACGAAAACACAGCAAATACATCTATTCCTAAAAGAGAGACCAGAATACACAGGAAAGCGCACAGCGTGCAGCTACACCCGAGAGCACTCGGCACCCCAAGAGGCGGGTAAGATACGGAGCCGCGACCTGGCAGGACCCGAGCACTCCCCCACCCCAGCGCACCAGCGGGAAGAGAGGATTCAGAGCCGGGAGGGAGTGGAAGTAGACCCTGCGAAGTAGCCAGCACCGGTGATCTGCGCGGGGAGTGCTGACCCACATCACACAGTGCAGCGGAGATTGGAGAGACAGAGGGGCAGGATCTGAGCGGGGAGCGTGCCAGGGTGCTTGCAGCCGGCTCCCGGGAGGAAAAAAAAAAAGCGCGTGCTTTTTTCAGCGGTCTTAAAGAGACAAGAGCCGAGCAGAGGAGCCAGATCACCCCGGCACACTCAGCCCAGCAGGCTGGGAGTACTGGGGAGTTTCAGACTCCTTAGCTGGTGACTGGGAAAGCATAGCCATACCTAACACTTCTGACTGAGATCAACAGCCTCCTATTCGTTCCCACCCCAGCCAGAGCAATAAAGGGCCCTGCGGAGCAGCGCAGCTACAGCTGCGGAATAGTGGGGCAATAGCGCCACCTACAGCACTACCACAGAATCTACACCCGTGGGCGGTTTTTTTGTTGTTTTGTTTTTTCTTTTCTTTCTTTTTTTCTTTTTTCTTTCTTTCTTTCCTTCTTTTTTTCTTTTTCTTTTTTTTTTCCCTTTTTAAAGTCTTAAAGAGCCCAGCTGACATACGTGGCAACTACCAGAGACCAATTCTATAGCCATGAAAAGACAGAGGAATATGGTTCAGACCAAAATCAACCAGACAACCCCAGAGAGGGAGCCTGAAGGGATGGAACTGCACAGTATTCCTGAAAAGAATTCAGAATAAAAGTCATAACCATGCTGATGGACCTAAAGAGAAATGTGCAAGAGCTGAGGGAGGAAGTGAGGGAAGTGAGGAAAGACAATGCAGAAATCAGAAAAGCGATTGACGGGCTTAACAGCAGACTGGATGAGATCCAAGAGACTGTTAATGGAATAGAAATCAGAGAACAGGAATACAGAGAATCTTAGGCAGAGAGAGATAAAAGGATTTCTAGGAATGAAAGAATATTAAGACAACTGTGTGACCAATCCAAACGGAACAATATTCGCATTACAGGAGTACCAGAGGAAGAAGAGAGAAAAAAAGGGACAGAAAGTGTCTTTGAAGAAATAATTGCTGAAAACTTTCCCTCACTGCAGAAGGAAATAGTCTTGCAGTCCACCGAAGCCCACAGATCTCCCAACACAAGGGACCCAAGGAACAAAACACCAAGACACATAATAATTAAGATGGCAAAGATCAAAGATAAAGACAGGGTATTAAAGGCAGCTAGAGAGAGAAAAAAGATAACCTACAAAGGAAAACCCATCAGACTATCAGCAGACTTCTCAACAGAAACCTTACAGGCCAGAAGAGAATGGCATGATATATTTAACATTATGAAACAGAAGGGCCTCGAACCAAGAATATTGTATCCAGCACGATTATCTTTAAATATGATGGAGGGATTAAACAATTTCCAGACAAACAAAAGTTGAGACAGTTTGCCTCTCATAAACCACCACTACAGGATATCTTAAATGGACTGCTCTAGATGGAAGCACACCTAAGGATAAAAAGATGTCACCAGAGAAAATAAAATCATAGCAAAGAAAGCAGACCATCCAAATACTAACTAAAGGCAAAGAATAAAACACCTAGTATATAAAGAATGGAGGAGGAGGAATAAGAAGGGAGAGAAATAAAGAAACATCAGACTGTGTTTACAATAACTTAACAAGAAAGTTAAGTTAGATTGTTAGATAGTAAAAGAAGCAACCCTTGAACCCTTGGTAACCACAAATCTAAAGCCAGCAATGGCAATAAGTACATATCTATCGATAATCACTCTAAAAGTAAATGGACTGAATGCACCAATCAAAAGACACAGAGTAACAGAATGGATAAAAAAGCAAGACCCATCTATATGCTGCCTACAAGAAACTCACCTCAAATCCAAAGATATACAGAGACTAAAAGTGAAGGGATGGAAAAAGATATTTCATGCAAACAACAAAGAGAAAAAAGCAGATGTTGCAGTACTTGTATCAGACAAAATAGACTTCAAAACGAAGAAAGTAGCAAGAGATAAAGAAGGACATTACATAATGATAAAGGGGTCAGTCCAACAAGAAGATATAACCATTATAAATATATATGCACCCAACACAGGAGCGCCAGCATATGTGAGACAAATACTAACAGAATTAAAGGAGGAAATAGACAGCAATGCATTCATCTTAGGAGACTTCAACACACCACTCACTCCAGAGGACAGATCAACCAGACAGAAAATAAGTAAAGACACAGAGGCACTGAACAACACACTAGAACAGATGGACCTAACAGACATCTACAGAACTCTACACCCAAAAGCAACAGGATACACATTCTTCTCAAGTGCACATGGAACATTTTCCAGAATAGACCACATACTAGGCCACAAAAAGAACCTCAGTAATTTCAAAAATATTGAAATCCTACCAACCAACTTCTCAGATCACCAAGGTATAAAACTAGAAATAAATTTTAGAAAGAAATCAAAAAGGCTCACAAATACATGGAGACTTAACAACACTCTCCTAATTAATCAATGGGTTAACGACCAAATCAAAACAGAAATCAAAGAATATATGGACACTAATGACAACAACAACACAAAGCCACAACTTCTGTGGGACGCAGCAAAGGCAGTTCTAAGAGGAAAGTATATTGCAATCCAGGCCTATTTAAAGAAGGAAGAACATTCCCAAATGAATAGTCTAAAGACACAATTACTGAAATTGGAAAAAGAAGAACAAATGAGGCCCAAAGTCACCAGAAGGAGGGACATAATAAAGATTAGAGAAGAAATAAATAAAATTGAGAAGAATAAAACAATAGAAAAAATCAATAAAACCAAGAGCTGGTTCTTTGAAAAAATAAACAAAATAGATAAACCCCTACCCAGACTCATTAAGAGAAAAAGAGAATCTACACACATAAACACAATCAGAAATGAGAAAGGAAAAATCACGACGGACCCCACAGAAATACAAACAATCATAAGAGAATATTATGAGAATCTATATGCTAACAAGCTGGAAAACATAGAAGAAATGGACAACTTCTTAGAAAAATACAACCTTCCAAAACTGACCAAGCAAGAAACAGAAAAACTACACAGACCAATCACCAGCGACGAAATCGAATTGGTAATCAAAAAACTACCCAAGAACAAAACCCCCGGGCCTGATGGATTCACCTCTGAATTCTACCAGACATATAGAGAAGAAATAACACCATTCTCCTTAAAGTTTTCCAAAAAATAGAAGAGGAGGGAATACTTCCAAACTCATTCTATGAAGCCAGCATCACTCTAATACCAAAACCGGGCAAAGACCTCACCAAAAAAGAAAATTACAGACCAATATCCCTGATGAACGTAGATGCAAAAATACTCAACAAAATATTAGCAAACCGAATTCAAAAATACATCAAGAGGATCATACACCATGATCAAGTGGGATTCATCCCAGGGATGCAAGGATGGTACAACATTCGAAAATCCATCAACATCATCCACCACATCAACAAAAAGAAGAACAAAAACCACATGATCATCTCCATAGATGCTGAAAAAGCATTTGACAAAATTCAGCATCCATTCCTGATTAAAACTCTCAACAAAATGGGTATAGACGGCAAGTACCTCAACATCATAAAGGCTATATATGACAAACCCACAGCTAACATCATACTTAACGGCGAGACGCTGAAAGCTTTTCATCTAAGATCGGGAACAAGACAGGGATGCCCACTCTCTCCACTGTTATTCAACATAGTACTGGAGGTCCTAGCCACAGCAATCAGACAAAACAAAGACATACAAGGCATCCAGATTGCTAAAGAAGAAGTCAAATTGTCACTATTTGCAGATGACATGATACTGTACATAAAAAACCCTAAAGATTCCATTCCAAAACTACTAGAACTAATATCTGAATTCAGCAAAGTTGCAGGATACAAAATTAACACACAGAAATCTGTTGCTTTCCTATACACTAATGATGAACTAACAGAAGGAGAAATCAGAAGAACAATTCCATTCACAATGGCATCAAAAAGAATAAAATACCTAGGAATAAACCTAACGAAGGAAGTGCAAGACCTGTACTCTGAAAACTACAAGACACTCCTAAGAGAAATTAAAGAGGACACTAACAAATGGAAATGCATCCCATGCTCTTGGCTAGGAAGAATAAATATTGTCAAAATGGCTATACTATCTAAAGCAATCTACAGATTCAATGCAATCCCGATCAAAATACCAAAAGCATTCTTCAATGAACTGGAACAAATAATTCTAAAATTCATATGGAACCACAAAAGACCCCAAATAGCCAAAGCAATCCTGAGAAGGAGGAATAAAACAGGGGGAATTACATTCCCTGACTTCAAGCTCTACTACAAAGCCACAGTAATCAAGACAATTTGGTATTGGCACAAAAACAGACCCACAGACCAGTGGAACAGAATAGAAAATCCAAACATTAACCCAAACATATACAGTCAATTAATATTTGATTAAGGAGCCTTGGATATACAATGGGGAGATGACAGCCTCTTCAGCAGCTGGTGTTGGAAAAACTGGACAGCTACATGTAAGAGAATGAAACTGGACTACTGTCTAGCCCCATACACAAAGGTAAACTCAAGGTGGACCAAAGACCTGGATGTAAGTCATGAAACCATAAAACTCTTAGAAAAAAATATAGGCAAAATTCTCTTGGACATAAACATGAGCAACTTCTTCTTGAACATATCTCCCCGGGCAAGGGAAACAAAAGCAAAAATGAACAAGTGGGACTATATCAAGCTGAAAAGCTTCTGTACAGCAAAGGACACCATCAGTAGAACAAAAAGACATCCTACAGTATGGGAGAATATATTCATAAAAAACGTATCTGATGAAGGGTTCACATCCAAAATATATAAAGAACTCATGCACCTTAACAAACAGAAAGCAAATAATCCAATTAAGAAATGGGCAGAGGACATGAATAGACACTTCTCCAAAGAAGAAATTCAGATGGCCAACAGGCACATGAAAAGATGCTCCACATCGTTAATCATCAGAGAAATGCAGATTAAAACCACAATGAGATATCACCTCACACCAGTGAGGATGGCCAACATCCAAAACACAAACAACAACAAATGTTGGGGAGGATGTGGAGAAAAGGGAACCCTCCTACACTGCTGGTGGGACTGAAAATTAGTTCAACCATTGTGGAAAGCAGTATGGAGGTTCCTCAAAAAACTCAAAATAGAAATACCATTTGACCCAGGAATTCCACTCCTAGGAATTTACCCTAAGAATGCAGCAGCCCAATTTGAAAAAGACAGATGCACCCCTATGTTTATTGCAGCACTATTTACAATAGCCAAGAAATGGAAGCAACCTAAGTGTCCATCAGTAGATGAATGGATAAAGAAGATGTGGTACATATACACAATGGAATATTATTCAGCCATAAGAAGAAAACAAATCCTACCATTTGCAACAACATGGATGGAGCTAGAGGGTATTATGCTCAGTGAAATAAGCCAAGCCGAAAAAGACAAGTATCAAATGATTTCACTCATATGTGGAGTATAAGAACAAAGAAAAAAACTGAAGGAACAAAACAGCAGCAGACTCACAGAACCCAAGAATGAACTAATAGTTACCAAAGGGAAAGGGACTGGGGAAAATGGGCGGGAAGGGAGGGATAAGAGGGAAAAAGGGGCATTACGATTAGCAGATGTAATGTTGGGGAGGCACGGGGAGGGCTGTACAACTCAGAGAAGACAAGTAGTGATTCTATAGCATCTCACTACACTGATGGACAGTGACCGTAATGGGGTTGGTGGGGGGGAACTGATGAAGGGGTAGTTTAATAACCATAATATTGCACATGTCATTGTAGATTAATGATAATAAAATAAATTATATTTAAAAAAAAAAAGAAAAGGGAAGGGGTAGCAGGTGCTAACAACATCCAGCTTCTTTAATGCCTCTGTAAGGTCTTCCAGTTACCCTATAACTACACAAGAGAAATCAATGGACAAATAAAATCTTCTTCCCCAAATATACAAACATATCAAAACACAAAGGTTTGCTCTATTCCTTCTCCTCCTCCTTCTCTACCTGCCAGCTCTCCTGCCCTAATCACCAACTATTTTTCTTACAGGGTAGGATCCAGTTGTCCTGAAGGTTTCTTTTGAAGCCCTTAACCTGGGCAAAAAGGCATCTTATGCAACAGAAGGGAAACCACTTTGGTCTTATTTTCAGACCTATCCTCACCCCCAGGGAAAGTGACAATCTGTCTTCCCTGGATTCACCACTATCCCTCAACCAATCTCTCTCCCGTCTCCTACACTCCATATACAAACAGTCACCAATTTGTTGATTTTACCTCCCATCTGTTGAATCCATTCATTTCTATCTCCTCTGCCACAGCCAGAGACTGGCCTGCCAGTGTCCCTTTCAGATTGTACCAGCTCTCCCACAGCTTCATTTTTGCCTCCTCTAATTCATTGTCAAAATAGCAGCCAGAGTGATTTTTTTCTAAAACACGGACCTGAAGGTCCCCTGTTTGGAATCATTTCATGCCCTCCCACAGCTCTCAGGGCCAAGTCCAAGTTCCTTGTCAGGGCTGCCTATCGTGGCCCCTGCATACTTGTCAGACCTCACTGCTTGACACTACCCCAAACTCAGCTGGCTTCTTTCATCTCTCAGAGGTACAGAGGAATGTGTTCTGTTTCATGTCAGGCTACAGTAAACGCTATATTTTAGAGGCAAAGAGAAGTTCCGAGTGCCTTTCCCCTTAGGTGGCTGCTTGGCACACTCCAACCTGCTGACTCTTCTCTAACGCAAAGCTGGTTTTCATGCTCCTCAGAAGGGAAATACGGAATCGCTGCAGCACTGTGCCTGTTCATGCAAATCTGTCTCAGAAACAGCTTCGGAAATCCGAGGTACAAAACACTGACACATATATATGAAATGTATGCTCTGGTCATGTTTTTCCTGGACTTTTATAATAAAACAGTATCATTATTTGAGGCATTAAACATTATCACTAGGAAGCATGATGATTAAGAACATGGGCTCTGGAGCTACATTGCTTAGGTAAGAGCATGGCTCTGCCATTTTCTAGTTGTTTGACCTTGAACAAATGACTTAACACCTCTGTGCATCAGTTCCAGCTGATGGGAGGATTACATGGGGCACAGAGCAGTAACTGGCCCATGGTCTGCACCAGTAACTTAATCATGACTGAGACCTGCATGAGGGGTGATACATAGACTAAAACCACTTCCTTTGCAATTGCTGACCTAGTTACAATATTAAATTTTTGAAAAACAGTTTATCTTGTTGATTTGTTGCCTTTTTTCTTGAACCAGCCCTAATTTTTGAATTTTCATTGTGCATTAGAGAAGACATACATCAGGAATGGAAGAAAGTGATCTTTTTTTAAGGAGTAGCTCAGGGTCAGGCCCAGGGGCAGCTCCAGTAGTTGTCAATAGAGTTCAAAGCGGCCGTCTGGTTGGAGTCGTCGCCAAGCTGCAAACACACTGTTTGGGGGCCTTCATTGAGCTGATGGACATTAAGCATCCCCCCAAAGTGCTCCTTGCGTCTCTCCTCACCTGGCAGGGTGTTGGGCACTTCCGCACACTGTCGCTCCACTTCATGTCCACAGCAGCCTCTGCAGGCAGTAATACTACCCTCAGTTTTCAGAGGAGGGCCCACTAAGAGAGTGCGTCCAAAGCCAGGTAGGCCTACTTTGCAGCAGAGCTGGGCCTTGCACTCTGACACGTCCGCTCCCCAGGCCAGTGCCCCTCTTCTGCGCAACAGCTGCCATGCTCAGGAGCACTCTCGCACTCTCTGGGAACAGTGTGATCTGCTCCGAGTTCCGAAGTACTCGTCTTGTGTAAAGTTCAGAGTTGGGCACTTGGGGGTCCCAATGTACAGGCTCTAAAATCCAGGTTGGAAAAAATACCCTAACTTTAAAAACTAACTACAAAAGCAATATATGCTCCTTGGAGAAGACTGGAAACACAGAGGAAAGTATAAAGAGGACATTCCAGCATCCACCCAGATACAAGCCCTAACACATTTGGTAGGTCTCCTTAAAACCTTGAAGGTGTACACACTAATTTTTAAGTAAATTTTAAATAGTAACTTTATATGGTATAAAATATTAAGAGTACAAAAGGGAATACAGTGAAAAGTCAGTCCCTCCCACGCCTGCCCCCAGCCATCCAGTACCCCTCCCAGGAAGCAATCACTATTACCAGTTTCCTTTAAAAGATAGCCCATGCACAAACTAAGTAGTTTTTAAATTCTCTTTTAAAATATCTGGTACCTCAGATGGATTCACCTCTGAATTCTACCAGACATATAGAGAAGAAATAACACCCATTCTCCTTAAAGTTTTCCAAAAAATAGAAGAGGTGGGAATACTTCCAAACTCATTCTATGAAGCCAGCATCACTCTAATACCAAAACCTGGCAAAGACCTCACCAAAAAAGAAAACTACAGACCAATATCCCTGATGAACGTGGATGCAAAAATACTCAACAAAATATTAGCTAACTGAATTCAAAAATACATCAAGAGGATCATACACCATGATCAAGTGGGATGCATCTCAGGGATGCAAGGATGGCACAACATTCGAAAATCCATCAACATCATCCACCACATCAATAAAAAGAACAAAAACCACATGATCATCTCCATAGATGCTGAAAAAGCATTTGACAAAATTCAGCATCCATTCACGATTAAAACTCTCAACAAAATGGGTATAGAGGACAAATACCTCAACATAATAAAGACCATATATGACAAACCCACAGCCAACATCATACTTAACAGTGAGAAGCTGAAAGCTTTTCATCTAAGATCGGGAACAAGACAGGGATGCCCACTCTCTCCACTGTTATTCAACATAGTACTGAAGGTCCTAGCCACAGCAATCAGACAAAACAAAGACATACAAGGCATCCAGATTGCTAAAGAAGAAGTCAAATGGTCACTATTTGCAGATGACATGATATTGTACATAAAAAACCCTAAAGACTCCACTCCAAAAATACTAGAACTAATATCTGAATTCAGCAAAGTTGCAGGATACAAAATTAACACACAGAAATCTGTTGCTTTCCTATACATTAATGATGAACTAACAGAAAGAGAAATCAGAAAAACAATTCCATTCACAATGGCATCAAAAAGAATAAAATACCTAGGAATAAACCTAATGAAGGAAGTGCAAGACCTGTACTCTGAAAACTACAAGACACTCCTAAGAGAAATTAAAGAGGACACTAACAAATGGAAATGCATCCCATGCTCTTGGCTAGGAAGAATAAATATTGTCAAAATGGCTATACTACCTAAAGCAATCTACAGATTCAATGCAATCCCTATCAAAATACCAACAACATTCTTCAATGAACTGGAACAAATAATTCTAAAATTCATATGGAACCACAAAAGACCCCAAATAGCCAAAGCAATCCTGAGAAGGAGGAATAAAACAGGGGAATTACGCTCCCTGACTTCAAGCTCTACTACAAAGCCACAGTAATCAAGACAATTTGGTATTGGCACAAAAACAGACCCACAGACCAGTGGAACAGAATAGAAAATCCAAACATTAACCCAAACATATACAGTCAATTAATATTTGATAAAGGAGCCTTGGATATACAATGGGGAGATGACAGCCTCTTCAGCAGCTGGTGTTGGAAAAACTGGACAGCTACATGTAAGAGAATGAAACTGGACTACTGTCTAACCCCATACACAAAGGTAAACTCAAGGTGGATCAAAGACCTGAATGTAAGTCATGAAACCATAAAACTCTTAGAAAAAAACATAGGCAAAAATCTCTTGGACATAAACATGAGCAACTTCTTCATGAACATATCTCCTGGGCAAGGGAAACAAAAGCAAAAATGAACAAGTGGGACTATATCAAGCTGAAAAGCTTCTGTACAGCAAAGGACACCATCAGTAGAACAAAAAGACATCCTACAGTATGGGAGAATATATTCATAAATGACGTATCCGATAAGGGGTTGACATCCAAAATATATAAAGAACTCACGCACCTCAACAAAGAAAAAGCAAATAGTCCAATTATGAAATGGGCAGAGGACATGAATAGACACTTCTCCAAAGAAGAAATTCAGATGGCCAACAGGCACATGAAAAGATGCTCCACATCACTAATCATTAGAGAAATGCAGATTAAAACCACAATGAGACACCACCTCACACCAGTGAGGATAGCCAACATCCAAAACACAAACAACAACAAATGTTGGTGAGGATGTGGAGAAAAGGGAACCCTCCTACACTGCTGGTGGGACTGAAAATTAGTTCAACCATTGTGGAAAGTAGTATGGAGGTTCCTCAAAAAACTCAAAATAGAAATACCATTTGACCCAGGAATTCCACTCCTAGGAATTTTCCCTAAGAATGCAGCAGCCCAGTTTGAAAAAGACGGGTGCACCCCTATGTTTATCGCAGCACTATATACAGTAGCCAAGAAATGGAAGCAACCTAAGTGTCCATCAGTAGATGAATGGATAAAGAAGAGGTGGTACATATACACAATGGAATATTATTCAGCCATAAGAAGAAAACAAATCCTACCATTTGCAACAACATGGATGGAGCTAGAGGGTATTATGCTCAGTGAAATAAGCCAAGCCGAAAAAGACAAGTATCAAATGATTTCACTCATCTGTGGAGTATAAGAACTAAGAAAAAAACTGAAGGAACAAAACAGCAGCAGACACACAGAACCCAAGAATGGACTAATAGTTACCAAAGGGAAAGGGACTGGGGAGGATGGGTGGGAAGAGAGGGACAAGGGGGGAAAGGGGGCATTACGGTTAGCAGATGTAATGTTAGGGGGGCACAGGGAGGGCTGTACAACTCAGAGAAGACAAGTAGTGATTCTGTAACATCTCACTATGCTGATGGACAGTGACTGTAATGGGGTTGGTGGGGGCTACCTGATGAAGGGGGTAGTTTAATCACCATAACATTGCACATGTAATTGTAGATTAATGATACCAAAATAAACTTTAAAAAAATCTGGTACCTTATTTTATGAGTAAATACAAACATACAGCTAGTTTTTCTTACTCTTGATCTGGTGCCCTGCCATCCCCTTCAATATTATACCTCCTTGCCGGCATGGCATCCTCATGCTCATTCAGGTCGTTGTACAGGCCAGTCAAAAGCACCTTAAAATCTGCCTTGCTGATAAATCCAGTGTGAGAGGGATCAAGCTCTAGAAACTTTTTTCTAAGATCACCCCATGCATCCCACCTAAGAAAGACAAGAGATGAGAACATGCATCAGGATGTGTGATGGTGTATCACAGCTTTCTGTACATCCTTGTGCTAAAGTAAGTCTTTCTAAGTGGTAAGGGTCACTGGGTCTAAATAACTTGCCTATTCTGCCCTCGGACAATTCTGTCTTCCAAAATACTTGCAGTTCCTAAACCTGCCCAGATCTTCTCTGCCTTTGAGGCAGAGAAAGTGACTTTTCACCTGATGCCTGAAGGAAGTATAGGAATTCGCCAGGTGAATTGTGGGAAGAACAGGAAGGAAAAGGGTTTCAGGTAGAAAACACTTATGTGAAGGCTAAGCTAACAGAGGAACTTCTGACTGTTTGTCCATATGGCCAGTGAACAGTTAAAAGATTTGATCAGATATGGCTTTTAAAAAGGACCCTCTAGTTTCAGTGTTCAGAAAGGACTAGAGTCAGAAGGACCAGTGTTTGCAGCACTTACAAAGGGTTTGTTTATAGAGCTGAAGTCCAGTATCAGCCTGAGTTTTCTAACTGGCTTGTTTCCAAGCTTTTTGAAAGGACACTAGATTATATTCATTTCATAGAATATATATTAGAACCTAGCAGAGGTTAGCACAGAGTAGGGGCTCAAGAAATATCTATGAAAGACAAATGCTAGTACTTCCTTAGAGTAGCTTAAACTCTAAGATTAGGGTCTTTTCTCCTTAAACTGAACAGAGCAAGAGTGTGACACAACACAGAGTCTTACTACCCCCCTGAAAATACACTATCAAGTTTAACAATATTATCTTTGTTAAACACCAATTTCCAAGCTTGACAACAAACGGCAATGTTAGCCACAGCAGTGGAAGGAGCGCGAAAACCCAACCCCAGGGGAGAGTGGCTTCCAGGCAGCCACTGAACTGATCTTGATGGAGATAATGCTTGACATGCAAATGAGTAATAAGGATTTGGGGAATGTATATTATGTATGTAGGAGAATAAAGATCTGGTGCGAACATGGCCGAATTGCATTGCTGAGTTACAGTGACAGAACTGTGAAAAATGTTACAGAAGAGATGGAAGATAACTAAATGCTGAATAAGAGCTAAACACCTTTAAAAAATCTTTTTACTGTAAAATTAAACAAAGATACAGAAAAACACATAAAACAAATGTTGGTTTAATGATTTCTTTTAAGGTGAACACCCTTGTGATGACCGTGCAGATCAAGAAACAGACCTTTGCCATCTCCATGCAGCCTCACTCCCATCTCAATCCCTTTCTCCCCATACAAGTAACCACTATCCTAACCTTTATAGTAATCACTTCCTTGGATTTCTAAAAAATAGTTTGGTCACCCAAATGTGCATCCCTGGACAATACAGTTTTTGCCTTACACATTTAAAATATTTTATATGCCTTTTAAATCTCTGTTAATCTACAGATTCTTCCGTTTGACCCGTAGTATGGCAGAGGCTGGATTTGCTGGTGGTGGACTCATTGCAGCTCAACATGTTCCCCTAATCTTCCACATCCTGCAGCTGGATCCAGAGCTGGATCAGACTCAGGTTTCACCCATTTGACAAAACTTAACACTTAAAAAAAAAAACACTGCAGTGAATTGGGACATTTTCCCTGTGGGTCCTCCAGAGTGGCTGCCAGCTCTGCCTGTCTGCAGGGCTCTCCACAGCATGCTGCTCGCTGCCATCAGTCACAGACATGCCCACTGTCTCTGCACACACACCCCAGGCCCTAAGACCTCACTCTGCTAATCAGTTCCTCTCACTTGGTCGGAGAACAGTGACTGCATGTCTCCCTGCTTTTTGAAGAAGCTCCCCTGGCCTACCAGCTTGGGAGTTTCTAATCCAGTTTATTCACTGATGCCTCACCTACAAAGCTTGAGATGGAGAGACCTCCACTCAGGTATGCCAGCCTCTTCCTGTTTGTTTCCCAAATATTACTTTCAATCATATTAAAGAAAAAAAAACTGACTTTAAAGTTTAAACTGTTCCAGTGAACTCATTTAAAATTCTGAAACAAAGCTTTAAGTCACCTTTTACCTTCTGAATGTACTTTTGGCCCAAGTGTACTTAAAACAGCATACTAATTACCCATCACTGTCATCATCATATCTCATGCCCAGGTGAACAGAAATCAAGTTTGATCATGATAATGGATAGCTCAGAATGGCCACTCTAATAATCAAAATTTATGGAGCATTAATCAGCAAAGAATAAAAGTACCTTAGCAATTCATTTTTCCTGAGGTGAAATAACAGATCCTATTTTTCAGACCAGACTGAGACACATAGCAGTGACACACCATTCAGCTGGGGAATTCATCCTTGGCCCCTTTCTCGGTTGTTCACCTACACAGACAGTCCATCACCAAACCTGAAATCTCTCCACTTTTCTCCATGCCCTTTGACACTCTCATAGTCCAAGTCTTCATATATTCTGGATACTAATCTTTTCTCAGATGTATGATTTGCAAATATTTTCTCCCACTCTTTGGCTTGGTTTGTCTTTTCACTGTTGATAGTGTCCTTTCAGGTAAAGAAGTCATACATTTTGATAAAGTCCAAATTATCTATTTTTGATTTTGGTGTCATGTCCATCAAACCATTCTTAATTTTTAATTATGTGTTTATCTGAATGTTTCATTTTATAAATGCCTGCCCAAATAGAGTGTGCATTACACAAAGGCAGAAGTCTCTGTTTTGCTCAGCATACTATCACCATGCCTACCCTGATTCTGGTGACTAGAAGGGTGTTCCAATATATGTATTTGTAATGTGAGGAATACATATCTTATGATGGTTTTTGCTTGTGGTATATAGTATGCTATGTATTAACTTGTACATTTATAAGAAAAATATTGATCAATAAATGTGATTTCTGTGTGAAATTTAGTTATCTGTAGTATGAAAATTCACACTAAATTAAGGCATATACATTTACATCAAATCACATGAAAAGTTGTAAGAAGTGTTGGGGAAAAAACTAAACAGAACAGAAACTATATCAATGGCTTATTTTTAAAGCATATTTTTCAAACCTTTCCAATCAAAAATGAAATGGCTAAAAACACATCTTCCAGGTTTTAGTCAGCCCATTTATGATCTGATGTAACTTTGTTATATATTTCTTCATTCTTCCTCAGCAGTTTTTTCAAAAGTGGTACACACCCGCTTCTTAGATCATATAAGTGGTATAGTTCCCTCGTGCTAACTTAAGTGATAGCCCAGATAAAATGCTAAAAGAGCCTTCCTTTCCTTTCTGATTTGGTAAATTTTCAGAATAAAATTAACAAGTATTAATCTGCCTCTTAGATCAAGCAAACCTACAAGGTATTCTTTTGAATCCTTTCACTTGTATGCTTCTGGGGTTTAGAATTGACTGGGTCTTGTATTGTCGGCTGCAAACAGCAGGGGGAGCTCATGAGGTTTTTAAGGCAGCTATTACCAAACCACCCTGTCCCTCCAAAAACATTGCATTAAGTACAAACCAAACAGTATCAAGGAAAAACCCTAACAAAGAGAAAAGGAAGGAAAAAATAATAAAATGTCTTCTAATGAGAGGTGAAAATGGCCAAAATCAATTCATAACAGAGGACTGATATAAACTAACATTTCACCAGACCTACAAACCCTATTCTCAAGACTGTCCTTATACCAAGACCTTAACCAAGCCAATGTACCCGTAACCCAAGACCCCATCACTGCTGTAGAGCCCAACCTGTCTTTCTCATGTGTCAAAGTAACTGTAAATTACTAAGTTACTAGGCAGCTGGCTTAAAAATGACTATGCTTAAACTTCTAAACATGTTCTAAAACTATTCAGCGAAATTCTCTTTGGGGAACAGTTTACATAAAGTAAAAAAAACTGGATTGTAAACCACAGAATATGAAAGAATATATGACATAAAGCCCTTATTCACCAGAAGGAGTGAGGAGAACTAGGAGCTACATACTGAGTTTTGGGGTCGGGATAAGAAATCACTCCTTGTAAGGGTAGCAGTGGTGTAACAGTTATGAATGGCAGTGTATTTCCTATTTGGGAGAAATCACAACAAATGACATTGGTACTTTTTGCCACACTGTCCTTTGAACCTGAGCCTGGGAGACTAGAGTCAGTGTTTAGCATTACCAAGCCACCAACAGCTCTCATTCTGAGGCCTGAGGGCAAACGGAGCTGTGAATCCCCGGGTAACAGCACAGAGGCCTGGCCAGGCCATCAGGCTCACTAGGCTAGGGTGGGATGTGATGTTTTACCTTGCTCATTCATACGCTATCGAAAAGTATGTCTGAAACACAACTGAGTGTTTCTGAACATATCTTGAAGTAGTTGTCAACTCTTCTCCGGGGACTAATTCTCGCATCGGGAAAATGGGCAGATTTCGGTGAGTGGCCAAAATGTCCTACAAACTCCATGAAGTTCAGAGCCTTGTCTCCTCAAGATATTTCAGGATGAATATAAAACCTTTAAATAAAGTATTATGAGGTGTAATCGTACTTGAACAATGAGAGATCTAATTTTGAAAGGAACTGGGATAAACGTATGACAGTGTAGAAATATAACGTTAGCTCAGTTTTATGCTTTTGGGCTTTCTATGTCTTGATACTATTTCAAGGGCTTACAGAGAGAAAATTGCTTATAATAAAGTGGATGCTTTCAATAAACCCCACCAAATGAGTGCATGCTTGAATTATGCATAACTCTGAAATTATGACAATTTCATTTTTATTAAAATATTATCATTATTTTTCCTCTAAAACCAGCTTATCATTTATTCTTGGGCAAAAGTATACATACTTTTAGAAATGAAATGAAATTATAGGAAAGCATAAATTCAGTGCTACAGCATGACCTTAAAAATCACCAGTATAATAAGATTTCTTATATTTTTAAAAGTATATACATATTTTCCTGTGTGAGGCAACTGAACTTAATTTCACCTAAATCTTCAAATTCTTTTTCTACTACCTGACAGTGTTTGGAAACCAGATTTTTAATTATATTTGATAACTTTTGGAAGAAAAAAAGAAGAGTAAAGGAAGTTTTGTTCTCTAGATACTAATTTAATTTTACTGTAAGAGGAAACTCAGAACTAAATTCTAATTTTTATTTAGGTTACATAAAATACTAAAATTCATAAGAAACCTCAAATTATAGTTATGTTTGAGGAATCACAGAATAACCCAAAAAGTCCATTGGTGACAGAAATTTACTTAACAGCAATATATACGAAGACTTAATAAACAAGGAGTAAATTCACAAGAACAGCAGCCCTTAGTCTTACAAGTTTAATAAGCCCCACACTTACCAGGTAGATAGCTCTCTCCTATTATACACCCAGTATCTGAGAATGTATCTGATAAAGATGGCCCCTGTCAGGCTCTTCTCAGGTGTACAAGCTCTTACTACTGACTATACTACCCACCAGTTGAATAACAAGCCCATGGTTATCCTAGTCATCCATTCCCTCACTGTTGACTAACCGAGCCACAGGTAGGAAGCCCATATGGAGTGATTCTCTACTGGTCAGGCAGGATTTTGGTAAAAGGTCATGCTTATTGTTCCCTTATCACTATGGAAATGGGATCCAGAAAAGGACCTGTAAGTTTAAATGGAGCTGTGGACCTCTAGAAGGAGCTCCAGGTCATTCCCACTCACCCTCCTGCTTTGTTCCGCAATAGGGATGTGTCAGGACATTGCCTTTCACTCTGCCCCTCAAGGCCGAGGACATCACATTGTTCACTG
>JAVSCE010005089.1:0-16013 GCA_032199065.1 Smutsia gigantea | reverse complement strand
ACCAGCAAAAAGATTGTGACTCACTGAAAACTCAGATGATGCTTAGCATTTTATAGCAATAAAGTGTTTTTAAATTAAGGTATTTATATGGTTATTTTTAGAAATAATGCTGTTGCACACTTAATAGGCTGCAGCATGTTGTAAACACAACTTCTATATGCACTGGGAAGGCATAGAATTCACTGGCTCAGCTGTATTACGGCATTCACCTTATTGTGGTGGTCTGGGACTGAACCTGCAGGGTCTCCATGGTGTGCCTGTATTCAGATATTCAGATGCTTATTACATTATTCTTCCAACTTTTCTGTAGGCTTGACGTTTTATTTATATATATATATACACACACGTGTGTGTTTTTTATTAAGGTGTCATTGATACACAATCTTATAAAGGTTTCACATGAGCAACATTTGGTTATTAAATTCACCCATATTATCAAGTCCCCCTGACACACACTGCATTGCGGTCAGTGTCCATCAGTGTAGTAAGATGCTATTGAGTCACTACTTGTTTTCTCTGAGCTACACTGTGTAGGCTTGACATTTTTCAAGAGGAAAAAAATTGAGGGGAAATTCTTAAAAAAAAGAATTAAAAAAAAGTTACTCGTGTGTTTCAGCGCCACGAGTGATCTGAGGGCATGCAGAGCAGCAAATCCCTCAGAGCAGGTCTCCCCAGCCTGCAGTCTAGCTAGGCTTCCCCAGAGGAGCTGCAGGAAGGAGAGCTGGGAGGAAGCTAGCAGTGAGTCACACAGGGTTTCAAAGAAAATGACTTCTGGTAACAAACGGGTCAGAAAATGGGGAATGACTGGGGCCAAAATGTACCACAGGGACCCTTTGTCCTGAGGTGTGTTCCGTAGCACTGGCTGGCCCACTGTCAGGGAAAGCTGAAAAGGCACGGCCTCTTTGGCAGGTCCTGGGGATCGTAAGCTCCCGGGGCTGTTGAGACTCTTGAGGTGCTCCAAGGGCAAGAGGAAATCTGAACAGCCGGTACCAGTAAAGTCAGACGAAGAGGCCTGCCAGAAGAAAGGACTGCCTCAGATAAGGGAGGCTGCTGGGATGTGAAGAAAAAACAAGCAGTTGAAAAGAAAAACCAGCTGGAGATAGGCCTGGAACTGTTGATCGTTGACGAAAAGACCTCAGTAGATGGGCTGAACAACAAAATTAGTTATTACTACCTTTTAATTTTTATTAACAACATTAACCTATTAGTTATTAATTATAGATATTATATACAAATTAGTAAGTTGTAAGATATATCAAGCATCCCAGAAGACCTCGGGGGTGATAAAAACATGGACATTTATAAAGAGAAATGAGGAAATAGGCAAATAGAAATGGAAATCAACAATAAAAAGATAGCTTAAAATTATTTGTATCTGAACTATACATACTACCAAATAACATTGTGACTAGAGAATGAAAGCCCTGCACTAACAAAGGAAAGCTGTGGGACATGGCTAAAGCAGAAGTTAGAGGGAATTTTGTTTCAAATGACAAGAAAATTAAGAGAGATGAACTGTGTTCAAATAAAAAAAAACACTAGAAAAAGGGTAAGACAATAAACCGAAATAATCCAAGGAGAAGCAAATGTGGATGTACTTCTGCTGCAGTCGTTGGCTCTGGGGTCGTGGGCTGCCAGATTTGCACATAGAAAAACTTGATGTCCCATGCCACTTCTCAACACCCACAGACCTGGTTATTGGGCCTTTGAGTGCTTACCACCTAGAGTAGCAGAAACAGCTGAAGTGGGGCCCTTGTGTGTCCTGTTGGGCATTTCTCACTGCAAATAGACTTCTAGCTGCATGACAGTCTTTCCATTTCTGGTGTGGGCAGTGCAGGGAGCACCCCGAGAGGGAGGTGGGGTCATGTTGGGCACCCAGTCCGTGGTTCCCTACCCCGAGAGGGAATGCCACCCAGCCCATTTTGGGAGGCTAACATAACTTGAAGTTTAAACCAGATGAGTGTATAAAAATTGTAAGTCTATATAACTTGTGAATATAGATAGAAAACTCCAAGCAAAATATTAGATAACTGTTTTGTTATGTTTTATTTGGGATTCAGGTTTTGGATGCTGAAACAGATTCTCTACCTCTCCCACCCGGAGCTCTAAACAAGGTAGAAATGTCTCTCTCTCATAACAGTCCAAGGCTGGTCTGATGTCTCCCCAGCATTAGGACCCAGGCTCCTTCTATCTTTTGCACCAGGATCCCTAGAGTGTCCCTTTGTCCACAATAGCCACCCTCCAGCCACCAGAAGGAGGTGATGGAAAGTGACATGTCCTTTAGAAAGACCTGTTCTAGAAGTTGCACATCTCATCTCCACTCATATCCAGTTGGCTGGAACTTAGTCACATGGCCACATTACACTTTGAGGGAGATTTACATCCAGTTGAAAATTGGGGCTGGGGGGGGGGGTTGCGGGGAGGGGGAGTGTGTGTGTCATTTTTCTAGCAAAGCAAGAAAAAATAAAGAATTAATAATAATACATCCTGAGCAGATGTGTATCAATGTAATTCATTAAATTAGTGAACTAAAGGAGAATATTAACTTTTCTTTGGTTGAAAAAAAGTTTTATTTTTTTAAACAAGCAAACAGAAAGAAGGAATGGAGGGGAAGTTCCTAAATGTTGCAAATGCTATAAACATACTTAAAAAGCCAGCATCTTTCTTTGTTGGCTAGGAATAAAAAATAGGATGATGCCAGCTCTACCAATACAGTTCAACACGGTAAATGGAAGTTCTAGTCAAAGTAAGAAGACAAGAGAAAGAATTAAGTAGCAAGAAAGTGTGGAAGGGGAAAGTTTGAACTTAATTATTTGCAAATGAAATGATCAACAATATAGAAAAATAAAATACAGTCATAGAATTAATAAGAGTTGCCATATACAAGGTATTTCTAATAATCAAAAGCATTTTTCCACAGGAGCAATGATCAACTAGATTGATAATAGATAATGATAACAAAAAAATCAAAGCATCTAACAAAGAAAACACCCAAAAACTTTATAGCAAGAAGTATTAAAAGTTTTAAATTTCTTTAAATATCATTGAAGTTGGAAAGTCCAGTAAATAACACCCTTGTAAACAGTTTGGAAGAAATTGTGAGGTGGCCACAGGAACCAAACAGATGGAAGTCAAAGTGCAGTGCAGGAGAAGGCTGGGAGAGCCTTCAGACCACAACGCAGGCCAGATGCCAGTGCAAGGAGAGGAGGAAGGATGAGGCAGGGAGGTCTCAGGCTGCAGCCCATGGCTCCAAGAAAGATGCATTCAAGCGGACAGGGGAGTTCTCAAGCCAGAAGACTCCTGTGTCCTGCTGGAGTGGACCTGCTTTCCACCCACCCTGTGCTCAGTCTTCAGCTTGGGGGTGTGTGGCCCCTGTGAAAGCATGGTGGTGGGTCCAGAGGGGAAAGGCTGGGGCCATGTTCACAGCCTCTGACTGAAGTCCACCCATTGACCACATAGATGTACAGGTTCAGAAAAGCTCCTTATGGTTTCTGCTGGCCTCTTTTCTTGGCAGGAGTGTAACTGAGAAAAGGAAGGTCAGTGAAGCGCACTGCTGTCTCTGTCACTGCAGTTGTCCACAGGGCCACAACTGGTTTTCATCTTCACCGTCCTCCACTGTTCATTTTAATTGTCCTCACCCTCCGCTATTTGCTTGGCAGGTTTTGATGGCTTATCTTTGGGTAATGTAACCCAAACCTTCATTCCTGAGAGATCTGGACTTCTGATAATCACATTTTCACAGGCTGGGTTCTGCCTTCCTTTCCTCTGCTCAAACACTGAGCCAGAAGTCTCCAGGATCGGACTCTTGACGCCCCACTGAGGCCCGGAGCCCGGGTGCGCTGCCGACACAGAGAAGATGTTACTGCTCCTGCGCCCTCCGTTTCAGACATCTGACACGAGAGCCTCTGCAGCGACCCAGGGAGGGCTCAGCCCTCCAAGAGCCGCAACACAGGTTGCGAATCCTTAGCAAGGCCCCACAGAAAGCAACCCAATACAGCAGCCACTGGGGGGCAGGCACTTCAACAGCCAGCAGTGCCTTCCCAGGGCAATGGCTGCTGCCTATTGAATCCAGTTAATAAGTCAAGAGCACTTTAAGGACTTAGCATCTCTATCTGGTGTTAAACCATCCTGCTCTCTGCACCCATTGTTAGGATACCCAGGACTTGTTTTGATCAGGGATGGTAAGACACAGACACAGAAGTGAGTGACTGTTAGAAAGGAAGAAATTTATATTTACAGTTCCCTAGAAGCAGGGAGGAGGCTCTGCCATGCAGGGCCACATGGGGAACTAAAAGTTGGTCAGGATGCAGAGGAAGAGAGAGGGGCAAATGTGGGCAAGAGTCTTTATTATGGTTTCTCAGGAAGGAACTGGTGAGGCAGAGTAAACAGGGCTAGAATTGGCTAGTTTGAATAATGTCAGTGGGCTCTGGGATGCAGGGGCTGTCCTGAGTTGTCCGGTACCTGGCCTGGGGTGATCAGGGCAGAGGAAGAATGACCCAGAGTGTAAGGGCCTGATGCATGAGGTAGTGGGGTCTGGGCTCTGGGCAGAGGAGGAATGACCCAGAGTGTAAGGGCCTGATGCATGAGGTAGTGGGGTCTGGGCTCTGGGCAGAGGAGGAATGACCCAGAGTGTAAGGGCCTGATGCATGAGGTAGTGGGGTCTGGGCTCTGGCCAGAGGAGGAATGACCCAGAGTGTAAGGGCCTGATGCATGAGGTAGTGGGGTCTGGGCTCTGGGCAGAGGAGGAATGACCCAGAGTGTAAGGGCCTGATGCATGAGGTAGTGGGGTCTGGGCTCTGGCCAGAGGAAGAATGACCCAGAGTGTAAGGGCCTGGTGATGAGGTAGTGGGGTCTGGGCTCTGGGCAGAGGAAGAATGACCCAGAGTGTAAGGGCCTGGTGATGAGGTAGTGGGGTCTGGGCTCTGGAGGCAGTGGTTGTTCACTATCTTTAGGAATTGGATGAGTGAGTGGGGTATGAGGAAACTCATTCCAAGAGAGTCGTGGCTTAGCGTGATATGGAACTGCAGCTGTGCCTCAGTCGGGTACTGGAGGCAAGTCAATAATTCAGAAGTGATGGATCTGATCTCTGAGGAATTTGTGCACTTGGATACATAAGGAAATGCACAGTGGCAAGAAACAAGCAAGATATACCATCACTGGATCATTGCTATCAGCAAAAGCTACAATGAAAGCAAAAGACAGTGTTGGGGCAGATCCTGAGATTGGGCCAAGCTTGGATAACTGCTGGTCTGATTGCAGCCACTAGTCCCAGGGTCACTGACAAAGGGAAGAATAATGCTGAAACAGCAAACAGTGGAGATCATTGTTTGGAATGAATCACAAGAGTTCGGGAGAAACAGCATCTCAGGACTCTTCTCAGTAGTGTAGAAATCTTTAAATGATTATTAAGAAATGGGATGAATAAGGTGAACATTTGTGAGGTCATACCAAAAGTCATAGCATAGCACTCTTGGGACTTGGAAGTCCTGAGGACTGATGGGAGCCCCTGCTCTTCCCCCAGTCTTGAAGGGCCCTAAACAAGTCTGCTTTATTCATTCTAGTATTGAGGAATTTCAAAAGCTGGAAGGCAGAGATGGCTATGAGAAACCAGGCATCCAATCACCTGGGAAATATAATCGAGATAAGGACTGACCCCTCCCTGCTGGGCACCCAAGGCCATAATGAACTTCAGTGGGTAAAACAGAGGATGCGAAAGAGACTTTTCTGGAGCTCCCTGACATGGGACCCCTATGCACTGTGAGTCCAAGACCTGTTTGTGAATTCCTAGTGGGCACTACGGCTAGACTGGGAAGATACAGGAATGCAGTGGCTGACGGGATAAAGGCAAAAGTTTGGATGAAAATTGGAAAGTTTGGGCGGACTTCATGTGAAATAGTCTTGTCTTCTTTACCTGCATATATTATGGGGGTGGCTATTGCGTTTGGTGAAAGCTTCCCCTACCTAGTATTGTAAAACAGAAGGCATGGAAACCTGCCCTTCCACCCATATTTAGACTAAGTTGGAACCCAAGATATTGCTGGAGCCCATGCCGGTTGTTAATTCGCTGTATGCCACAGTCCCTGGTGGAGGGCTGCCTACAGTTTATGGCAAAAGCCTGTGAGTGCCACCTAGTGGCAACTGCTGGAATTTGGGAACAGAAAATTCCCATTTGAGAGACAATTACTAAACTAGCTTGCTTTTTGGACTTAGAGATTTCTGCTCTGACCGAAGGACATAAACTAACCTTGAAACTCGAAATACCCACAATGCCTTGGGTGATGTTGGTGAAATGCTCTAATAGGGAGGGCAATGCCCAGAAGTGTTCCATCATTAAATGGAAATGGTTTATACAGGAACATGCTACTGGGAGAATTTGATGAGACACTCAAAAGCAGGGAGTCTTTTCTCCCTGAGGGCTGTCTCTGGAACCACATGAGGAACAACTGTATCCTGTGGCCACTGGATCACTTGGGCAGCACCCTACGGAGAGCTCTCCACTGACCAACAAAGCTGCTTGGTTTGTGGGCGGCAGTTCCGTGCTGATTGGACAGCTTGTTTGAAATGAGTGCACGCGGGGGGCGATGGGCTAGCTGAGATGTGTTCCTCTTGTACCCTCCGAGGTACAAAATGCCAACAAGAACTGTGTCTGCTGCAAGAAAGACAGTTTGTGCCTCTGGGCAGACTCCCCCAGGGAAGGCCCCACGCGTAGCTGGCAAGTCAGACTGATGCCAGTAAAGCCAGGGGCTGCGCTTTCAGATGGTAGCTGACAGAATAGACAGTTACTCTGCACCGGGCTTAGCTTACCCTGTGGTAGATGCAGATGTTTTGGGTACAATAAAAGCCTGGAGCAGAACAATTTGGACTGCCAGGTCACTTATCTTCAGGCCAAGTAACTCATTTTGCAGCCCATAATGGTCAACAGTAGGCAGAGAGATATGCCTTCAGAATAGTGGTTTGATGGAGAATTGGAACAGGCAATGTAAACTGTTGTTGTTGTTTTCTAAAATGGGAAGAAATAAAGTTGTGAAGGGTTGGCTCGCACACCTTCATGAGTGCAGGCTCACATTCAACATGAGGGGGTCAAGGGAGGGTCCTCACTAGATTCCTCTGCTTTTTGGGGGTACTTGGGGAAGAGGTGCTGGGAAGGATGCTAGTATAACTACACGTTTTTCTTTTTCCATCACCTCAACTTCTTCTGTCCACCTGATGCAGAGGTCCCGGGACCAGGCTGCAACTGCAGGGGCCAAAAGCAGGGAGGAGCGCTGAATAAGGAACTCACCATACTTTTGGCCCTTTATGTCAGAATTGCTGTGTGCCTTCACCCCATCTGGCGAAATTGGGGCCGACTGTGAATGCAGCTATATTGCTTAGTGGTAGGGACAGGCCATCTGATCTGCACCCATGTGACTGTACTCCCAGGAGTGAGAGTGTCCCGAGGGGGTAGCATGTGCTAGACTAGCACTGCTGCTGGCAGTCCAGCCCAGCCCAGCGGGTGGTCTGTGCACAGGCACAAGCATGGGAGGACCAGGTGTCACAGTTGCTCAGACTCCTGAGCTCCGTCCCTTGGCCAGTGGTCTCATGTGGACTGTGTTCCCTCTAACTGTACAGTTGGCTGAACAGCTCACAAAACCTGAGAGAAAGGAATGCTCAGATCTTTACTCTGACTGCCAGATAGGTAAGGATTTGCACTCTTAAGGAAAGTAAGCAAAAACAAAATAAAATATGCATATATACTTCGATATAGTTATACTCTGTTATATTTTTCTCCACTTTTATATTCTAGAATCAGTAAAAAAATTGCAAAACATGAGAAGCAAGAAAATATGCTTTATAATCAAGAGGAAACACAGTCAATAAAATTCCCACCAAAAAAACCCCACATTGGAATTAGCAGATAAAGACATAAAACAACTATTATAAATATATAAAATAATTAATGGGAAAAGAATAACAATTGGGATAGAGAAAGGGTATGAGTTGAATGTGTCCCTCAAAAAATTATGTCTGCCTCAGAATGTGACCTAATTTGGAAAAAGGGTCTTTATAGATATAATTAGTTAAAACGAGATTATATTGGGCTCCAATCCAGTGACTGGTGTTCTTAGAAGAGGGAAATGTGGACACAGAGACACAGGGGCAAATGCAGAGACTGCAGTGATGCACCAGTAGCCAAGGGGTCCCTATAAGCTTGTCCCAAGCTGAGGACGTAAGGAGAGAGGCCTCAGCCAGATGCTCGCTCAGAGCTTCTCCAGAGGAGCCGATCCTGATGATCCCTGGCTTTTGGACTCCCAGACTTCAAAACTGGGGGGGAGAGTAAATTCCTGTTGTTTTAAGCCACTCAGTTTATAGTACTTTGTTATGGCAGCCCTCAGAAATTAATAGATGAGGTAATGAGATATTCTGGGATAGCTATAGAAAACTTAAAAGAACCAAGTGGAAATTCTAAATCTGAAAAATATGATAGCTAAAGTAAAAACTACAGTTAAGGGCTAAACACCAAATTGGACATTATAGGAGAAAGAAACTTGAAGACAAGTAAATAGAACTTACACATTTTAGGCAGAGACATTAAAACTAAAACTAAAACTAAAACCACTCCCAAACAGCAGCAGCAGTGGTTACCCATGGGAGAGTACCAAACTGGGAAGCATACATGAGACTGGGGTCAAAGTAAGAGAGAAAAGAGAATAGGGCAGGAAAAAAATATTTTTAGAAGTAAAGACCGACAAACTTTCCAAAAGCTCAAACACCCCAAGCAAGGCAAACACAAAGAAAACCACTCCCTGGGTATCAGTCAACAGCTGAGAACCAAAGATAGAAAATATTAAAAGTAGGTAGAGGAAAAAGGCACATCCTCCCCATGTGCCCTGCTTCCTAGGAGGTATTACTTTCTGTCCCCCTGGCCGATGGCCCAGACCCACTTTTATTGGAGGCCTAAGGCCTGGCTGACCTTAGCCTGCATGTTGTTCCCAAGCTCATGTCCTACCCATAGTTCCTAGGATGATGTCCAAGCTCCTCAGTATAGTCAGTCCAGCCCCTGCTGGGAGCTCTCCTCCCTCAGAACCCCCACCCCCAATCCTACCCATGTTGCAGGATTGAGCCACCTGGGTCCCAGATGTCTGACTAGAGGTTTGTGCCTGCACTGTGTGGATGCTGACTTTTGTGAAATAAAATTGGAAATTCATTCACAATCCTGTGACTCCTTTCTTCAGACTTTACTGATTGTGGGTGGAGGTTTGGGGAACCCATCAGGCTGTTCTGGGCTCTGTCTGCCTTTCTAGTATTGGCTTGCACTCTGCTCTTGCTCTCTCCATGCTAGCTACATTGGCCTTCTTTCAGTCTGTATACATTCCTTTCAGCCTCAGGGCCTGTGGACCTGCTCTTCCGGTGTCTGGAATTCTCCTACATCCCTCTTGTACATACCTGTTCATCCACTTCTCCAGAAAACCTTTTTCTTACCTTCGTGATGAGGTCACATGCTCCTTAGGAATTGCCCTCATGTTTTATATTTTCCTGTGAGGACTCATCAATGCTGTAACTCCATTGTGTGATTACTATGTGGACCTCTATCCCTTTTGTCTGGCTTTACCCATTGTTTTATTCTCTGGTCCCCAGCACAGTGCCTGGGATCCAGTAAGTTCTCTGCAAATATTGTGTGTGTGAACTGCTGGGTGAATGGGTGGATGGTGCCGTGTAACTGTGTTTACCCAGGACTCTCTCTTTATAAAGAATCTAGTCCCTCCTCTCCATTTTGGGTCGCAGACTCAGCCCCAACGCGGCAGTAATGCTCCACCCTGTAACAGCTGCTTTCATCTTCCTGTCTCCACCTCAGACTGTCACTATCTCAGCAGGTGTGGCCATACCTGCTGGTGCTGCTCCTAGAAGTCACTGCAGCTACTCCTTCTGGAGGTTAGAAAGTCATGTTAAAGAAGGGCTCGTGAACTCTAAGTTAAAAGACAACCAGGGAGAAAGATGGCGGCGTGAGAGGTGAGGCAGAGGCTTCCTCCTAAAACTGCATATAATACGAAAATATAATTAATACAACTAATCCTGACAGAGCAACAGGAAAGAGGACAGTGCCAGGCTGCATACACCTGTAGAAAAAGCAGACCTCACAGAACAGGGTTTCGTACCAAAGCTTTGGCCCGGGGGGACCCAAGCCCTTCCCCCACTCCAGCTCACTGGCAGGAGGAAGAGAAACAGAGAGGAGAGGGAGTGAAGGCCCGGGACTGCTGAATACCTAACTCTGGAGATCTGCTCTGGGAGCACAAACCTACGTTTCATGGTACTCTCATGATTAGGGGGTTGGAAAGCTAAGACTGGCAGAATTCCTGGAGAGACTGAGATCCCAGCCACTTGTGGAAAGCAGGGATCCATATCCGGCTGATCTGGGACCAAAGAGAGGCAGGCAGTCTGAGAGACTTCCTAACAAGGAAGCCCTCAGCAAGAGGGCTGCTAAAGGGGCAAGGATTGCACAGAGCTTACTCCTCAGGAGAAAGGACAGGTAGACAAAATTGTCTGGGTACACTCTGCAGGTTGGGAGCTTTCACGATCTTCAGGTGTTACAGCTCCCTGGCTGGCTACACAGTTCCAAGGACCCCCTCCATGATACGCAGCCTACTGAACCTTTCTCCCGGCCAGCCCCACCTGACTCGCAAACCGGCAAACTGTACCCTGGTGTTAGGCCAGCCAGAGGGAAGATCTGTCTACAGTAACTACAAATGCAAAGCATAGAGGCTTATACCTGTGTGCTCAGCCCACTGGTTCAGGCAGTGGAGACAGGCATAGCAGCCAGGAAGCAGGAAACAGCTCTTTCCTCCCCCCAGGCACCAGTACCACTCCCCTGTGACCCCCGACATTACTTCCAGGGCTGAGCAGCTCCAGAGAGTAGAGCTTCTTGGCACTAGAGGGCGCCATACACAAATATGAAATGCCAAAGGAACCTGGTTCAAAGTAAAATTATTAATACCACTCCTGAGAAAGATTTAAATGACATCGACCTCATGACTCTTCCTGAAAGGGAGTTCAAAATAAAAATCATTAACATGCTCATGAAGGTACAGAAAAATATACAAGAACTCAAGAATGAATTCCGGTCTGAGGTCCAGTCATTGAAGAGCACAGTGGAGGGTATTAAAAGAAGATTGGATACGGTGGAGAAGATAAATGAAATATAAACTAGAGAAGAGGAATACAAAGAAGCTGAGGCACAGAGAGAAAAAAGGATCTCTAAGAATGAAAGAATATTGAGAGAGCTGTGTGGACAATCCAAACGGAACCATATTTGCATTATAGGGGTACCAGAAGAAGAAGAGAGAGAAAAAGGGATAGAAAGTGTCTTTGAGGAGGTAATTGCTGAAAACTTCCCCAATCTGGGGAAGGAAATGGCCTCTCAGGCCATGGAGATGCACAGATCTCCCAACACAAGGGACCCAAAGAAGACAACACCAAGACATATAGTAATTAAAATGGCAGAGATCAACGATAAGGACAGACTATTAAAAGCAGCTAGAGAGAGAAATAAGATCACATACAAAGGAAAGCCCATCAGGCTATCATCAGACTTCTCCACAGAAACCTTACAGGCCAGAAGGGAGTGGCATGATGTATTTAATGCAATGAAGCAGAAGGGCCTCAACCAAGATTACTTTATCTGGCAAGATTATCATTTAAATTTGAAGGAGGGATTAAACAATTTCCAGATAAGCAAAAGCTGAGAGAATTTACCTCCCACAAACCATATCTCTACAGTGTATTTTGCAGGGACTGCTATAGATGAAAGTTTTCCTAAGGTTTAATAGCTGTCAAATTCCAGAGGTAATAAAACCACAGTAAAGAAAGTAGAACAGCTAATTACTAAGGAAATACAAAATTAAATTAACTATCCCCAAAGTGAACCAAGGGATAGACAAAGAGTTCAGAACATGATAGCTAATATATAAAGAATGGAGGAGGAAGAAAAAGGAGGAGAAAAAAAAACTTTAGATTGTGTTTGTAATAGCATGTTAAGTGAATTAAGTTAGACTCTTATATAGTTAAGGAAGTTAACCTTGAACCTTTGGTAACCACGAATCTAAAGCCTGCAATGGCAGTAAGTACATACCTATTGATAATCACCCTAAATGTAAATGGACTGAATGCACCAATCAAAAGGCATAGAGTCACTGAATGGATAAAAAAGACCCATCTATATGCTGCCTACAAGAGACTCACTTTAAACCCAAAAACATACACAGACTAAAAGTGAAGGGATGGAAAAAGATATTTCATGCAACTAAAAAAGGAGGAGTGGCAGTACTTGTATCAGACAAAATAGACTTCAAAACAAATAAAGTCATAAGAGACAAATAAGGACATTACATAATGATAAAAGGGTCAATCCAACAAGACTATTTAACCATAATAAGTATCTATGCGCCCAACACAGGAGCACCTACATATGTGAAACAAATACTAACAGAATTAAAAGGGGAAATAGAATGCAATGCATTCATTCTAGGAGACTTCAACAGTTCACTCACTCTGAAGGACAAATCTACCAGACAGAAAATAAGTAAGGAGACAGAGGCACTGAACAACACATTAGAACAGATGGACCTAACAGACATCTACAGAACTCTACACCCAAAAGCAGCAGAATTCACATTCTTCTCAAGGCACATGGAACATTTTCAAGAATAGATCATATACTAGGCCACAAAAAGAGCCTAGGTGAATTTAAAAAGATTGACATTGTAACAAGCAGTTTCTCAGACCACAAAGGTATGAAACTAGAAATAAATTACTCAAAGAAATGAAAAAACCCACAAACACATAGAGGCTTCACAACATGCTCCTAAATAACCAGTGGATCAATGACCAAATAAAAACAGATCAAGCAATATATGGAGACAAATGACAACAATAATTCAACACCGTAAAATCTGTGGGATGCAGCAAAGGCCGTGCTAAGAGGAAAGTATATTGCAATACAGGCCTACCTCAGGAAAGAAAAACAATCCCATATGAGCAGTCTAAACTCACAATTAATGAAACTAGAAAAAGAAGAACAAATGAGGCCCAAAGTCAGTAGAAGGAGGGACATAATAAATATTAGAGCAGAAATAAATAAAATGGAGAAGAATAAAGCAATAGAAAAAATCAATGAAAGCAAGAGCTGGTTCTTCGAGAAAAAAAAAAATAGATAAACCCCTAGCCAGACTTATCAAGAAATAAAGAGAGTCTACTCACATAAACAGAATCAGAAATGAGAAAGGAAAAATCACTAGACACCACAGAAATACAATGAATTATTAGAGAATACTAGGAAAAATTATATGCTAACAAACTGGATAACCTAGAAGAAATGGACAACTTTCTAGAAAAATACAACCTTCCAAGGCTGACCCAGAAAGAAACAAAAAATCTGAACAGACCTATTACCAGCAACGAAATTGAGCTGGTACTATAAAACCTACGTAAGAACAAAACGCCTGGACCAGATGGCTTCACCACTGAATTTTATCAAACATTTAGTGAAGACCTAATGCCCATCCTCCTTAAAGTTTTCCAAAGAGTAGAAGAAGAGGGAATACTTCCAAACTCATTCTATGAAGCCAACATCACTGTAATACCAAAACCAGGCAAAGACACCACAAAAAAAGAAAATTACAGACCAATATCCCTGATGAACAGAGATGCAAAAATACTCAACAAAATATTAACAAACTGAATTCAAAAATACATCAAAAAGATTATCCATCATGATTAAGTAGGATTTATTACAGGGATGCAAGGATGGTACAACATTTGAAAATCCATCAACATCAACCACCACATCAACAAAAAGAAGGACAAAAACCACACGATCATCTCCATAGATGCTGAAAAAGCGTTTGACAAAATTCAACACCCATTCATGAAAAAACTCTGAACAAAATGGGTATAGAGGGCAAGTACCTCAACATAATAAGGCCATATTTGACAAACCCACAGCCAACACTATACTTAACAGCGAGAGGCTGAAAGGTTTTCCTTTAAGATCGGGAACAAGACAAGAATGCTCACTCTCCCCACTTTTATTCAACATAGTACTGGAGGTCCTAGCCACGGCAATCAGACAACACAAAGAAAGAAAAGGCATCCAGATTGGCAAGGAAGAAGTTAAACTGTCCCTGTTTGCAGATGATATGATATTGTACATAAAAAACCCTAAAGAATCCACTCCAAAACTACTAGATCTAATATCTGAATTCAGTAAAGTTGCAGGATACAAAATTAATATGCAGGAATCTGTGGCATTCATATACACTAACAATGAACTAGCAGAGAGAGAAATCAGGAAAAACAATTCCATTCACAGTTGCATCAAAAAGAATAAAATACCTAGGAATAAACCTAACAAAGGAGTTGAAAGACCTATACTCTGAAAACTACAAGACACTCATGAGAGAAATTAAATGGAAACACGTCCCGTGCTTATAATAGGAAGAATTAATATTGTCAAAATGGCCATCCTGCCTAAAGCAATCTACAGACTCAATGCAATTCCTATCAAAATACCAACAGCATTCTTCAACGAACTAGAGCAAATCGTTCTAAAATTCATATGGAACCACAAAAGACCCCGAATAGCCAAAGCAATCATGAGAAGGAAGAATAAAGCTGGGGGAATTACGCTCCCCAACTTCAAGCTCTACTACAAAGCCACAGTAATGAAGACAATTTGGTACTGGCACAAGAACAGATCCATAGACCAATGGAACAGACTAGGGAGCCCTGATAAACCCAAGCATATATGGTCAATTAATATATGATAAAGGAGCCGTGGACATACAATGGGGAAATGACAGCCTCTTCAACAGCTGGTGTTGCCAAAACTGGACAGCTACATGCAAGAGAATGAAACTGGATTACTGTCTAACCCCATACACAAAAGTAAACTCGAAATGCATCAAAGACCTGAATATAAGTCATGAAACCATAAAACTCTTAGAAGACAACATAGGCAAAAATCTCCTGAATATAAACATGAGCAACTTCTTCCCGAATGCATCTCCTCGAGCAAGGGAAACAAAAGCAAAAATGAACTCATGGGACTACATCAAACTAAAAAGTTTCTGTATGGCAAAGAACACCATCAACAGAACAAAAAGACATCCTACAGTATGGGAGAATATATTTGTAAATGACATATCTGACAAGGGGCTAACATCCAAAATATATAAAGAACTTACATGCCTCAACACCCAAAAAGCAAATAACCTGATTAAAAAATGGGCAGAGGATATGAAGAGACAGTTCTCCAAAGAAGAAATTCAGATGGCCAACAGACACATGAAAAGATGCTCCACATCACTAATCATCAGGAAAATGCAAATTAAAACCACAATGAGATATCACCTCACACCAGTAAGGATGGCCAGCATCCAAAAGACTAAGAACAGCAAATGCTGGCGAGGATGCGGAGAAAGGGGAACCCTCCTACACTGCTGGTGGGAATGTAAGCTAGTTCAGCCATTGTGGAAAGCAATATGGAGGTTCCTCAAAAAACTAAAAATACAAATACCATTTGACCCGGGAATCCCACTCCTTGGAATTTACCCAAAGAATACAACTTCTCAGATTCAAAAAGACATATGCACCCCTATGTTTATTGCAGCACTTTTTACAATAGCCAAGATACGGAAATAACCTAAGTGTCCATCAATAGGTGAATGGATAAAGAAGATGTGGTATGTATACACAATGGAATACTATTCAGACATAAGAAAAACAAATCCTACCATTTGCAACAACATGGATGGAGCTGGAGGATATTATGCTCAGTGAAATAAACCAGGTGGAGAAAGACAAGTGCCAAATGATTTCCCTCATTTGTGGAGTATAACAATGAAGCAAAACTGAAGGAACAAAATAGCAGACTCAGAGACTCCAAGAAGGAACTAGTGGTTACCAAATGGGAGGAGTGTGGGAGGGCGGATGGGGAGGGAGGGAGAGGGGATTGAAGGGTATTATGTTTAGTACACATGGTG
>JAVSCE010005087.1:0-34383 GCA_032199065.1 Smutsia gigantea | reverse complement strand
ACTTTGAGCACGTTATGCTGAAATAAGTCAGAAAAAGACAAGTACTGTATGATATCACTTATATGTGTATACAAAACACACATAACAAAAAAACAGAGTTAAATGGTGGATAGCCGCGGATGAAGGGTGGGGGGATAAGATTAATGACATTTAAGGAAACAAATTTGCAATAAGTAGTAAATAAGATATGCAGATCTAAGGCACAGTGTAATGAGAATAGACAACATTGTACTATAATTATGTAATGTGATAGATGTGTTAAATATTGGTATGATGGCAATCATATTACAATATATAAATAACAAATTAACATGTTGTACAACTTAAATTTATACAATGTTTTGTTAGATGTATTCAAAAAATTTTTAAATAACTTAAAAAAATCAGCCTGTCCCCAAACTGTGACAACTAATCAAAAGATTTTTCTTTGTTCATATCTCACTGGTTATATGTGTCACAGAGATACAAAGATTAACAATATGCTAAATCTCTGCCCTTAGGAAGCTAATAGTCAACAGTGCAAAAGCAGCAGTTTGAAAAGCACCTGGACCACATATGAAAGAGATTCATTAGCTAATCTCAAAGCATCTGCAGGGGGCCTACGGGTCACTGACAGGTGACATTTTTGCACTCTCACTACACCTTGTCAACATTGGTAGGTTCTCCCATGGCCCCACTGTGGCCAGCGGGCTTGCCCAACACTGTACACCCCTAGAGCCCTGCTGCAGCTGGAGGGCCCTCCCAGTCCTGGGCTCCCATGCAACCCTGTTGTACGGAGCAGATTTGTCTCAGCCCCAGGCTCCCCTGTGGCCCCACTGCAGCTGGTTGGCCTGACCTGACTGTAAAACTCTCCAGCTGCCTTGCTAAAAATCAGCAGGTGTGCACAATCCCCACGGGGGATACCCCTTGATCGCCTGGCCTAGTGGCCAAAAGGGCTGGTGTTCCAGAGATCCATGAGACTGTAACAAACAGAAAGACAGTTCCTGGCAAGTCACTCCCCCCAACCACCACCACCAGGGCACTGTACAGACATCAGACTGAATCATAACCCCAATCTTCCTGTGAAAAAGGCCTATTTATTTACCATGGGGCTTCAGCCCGAAGAACAGGTTTCAGGTTTCCCATACACCTAGAGGCAAAGGAGAGAGACACCATCCTTGTACACCCCCTTGGCCTTGCCACACCTCAACAAGAGTTCCAGAAAGGAGCTTATACACTCAATGGGAGCCCTGATTTTTACAACTGTCACCCAGGGGACACCTCCAGATCTCCTGGTCTGTAGGCTAGCAGGGATGGCAATTGTGGTCCTACAGCATTGTATATATTTGCGTATTTTAAATGCTATTTCCTGAAGGTCTGGCAACCAATCAGCCTGAAACTAGGTGCAAAATGAGATTCATCCCCTTTGATTAAAGGCAGTTTCTGGCACACCCTCAACAATATGATATGGAGATGAGTCAACTACCTTATAAGGAGTTCAAAGTAATGGTTATAAAGATGCTCAGTGAAATGGAGAGAAGAATGCATGAACACAGTGAGGCCTTCAATAAAGAGACAGAAAACATAAGTATCGGAAGTTACAGAGCTGAAGAAAATAATAACTGAACTGAAAAATAAACTAGAATCCACTAGACTGGATGAAAAGGAAAAACAGATGACAGAGCTAGAAGATAAAGCAGTGGAACTTACCAAGGCAGAGCAACACAAAAGAAAAAAGAAAAAAATTAAATAAATTAAGCTAACTTATGAGACCAATAAGACAACATTATGGGGAATAACATTCACAATATAGGGGTCTCAGAAGGAAGAGAGAGAGAAAAAGGGGCAGAAAACTTATTACAAGAAATAATGGCTAAAATTTCCCTAACTTAAGGAAGGAAACTGATATCTACACCCAGGAAGCCCAGAGTGTTCCAAATAAGATGTACCCAAATAAAGCCATAACAAGACACATTATAACTAAAATATTGTAAGTTAGAGAATCTTAAGAGCAGCAAGAAAAAAAAAACAAATTGTTATGTATAAGAAAAACCCTATAAGGCTATCAGCAGATTTCTCAGCAGAAACTTGGCAGGTTGGAAGGGAGTGGCATGCAATATTCAAAGTGCTGAGAGGGAAAAAAAAAACCTTTCCAACCAATAATACTCTAGCTGTCAAGGTTATCTATCAGATTTGAAGGATAGATCAAGTTTTCCAGAGAAGCAAAAGATAAAGGAATTAATTACCAGTAAACTGGTCCTACAAGAAATAATAAAGGGACTTCTTTAAGCTGAAAAGAAATAGTAATAATAACAAGAAAACACACAGAAGTAAAAAGTCTCACTGGAAAAGGTAAATGTATAGCAAAGGTAGTGGATTAATCACTTATAAAAGCAAGTACAAAGGCTAAAATAGAAAAGTTCTAAAAGTAACTTAAACTACAAAAATTAGTTAAGGATACATAAAATGATGTAAAAAGTAACTTCAAAAACAAAACATGTGGGGCAATAAAAACGTAGAGTTTTGGAATGTGTTCAAACTTATGTTGCTATTAACTTTAATAATAGGCTATTAAATACATAGGATGATATATGTGAACCCCATGGCAACCATAAGGCAATAACTTGTATTAAATACACAAAAGAAAAATGAGGAAGAAATCCAAACACATGAAAGTAAACTCAAAATGGATTAAAGACCTAAATACAAGTCACGAAACCAAAAAGCACTTAGAAAAAAACAGGCAAAAATCTCTTGCACCTAAGCATGAGTAATATTTTCTGGACACATCTCCCTGAATGAGGGAAACAAAAACAAAAATAAATAAGTAGGACTACATCAAACTAAAAAGCTTCTGTATAGTAAAGGACACAATCAACAAAACAAAAAGGCAACCTACAGTATGGGAGAATATATTTGTAAATAATACATTCAATAAGGGGTTAAAATCCAAAATATATAAAGAACTCATATGTCTCAACACCAAAACAAACAAACAAAAACAAATAACTCAATTAAAAAATGGGCAGAGGACCCAAAAAGACGTTTTTCCAAATAAGACCTATGAAGAAACACATGAAAAGATGCTCCACATCGTTAATCACCAGGGAAATGCAAATCAAAACCACAATGAGATATCACCTTCCACTAGTCAGAATGGCCACTATCCAAAAGACAAGAAATAGTAAGTATTGGTAAGGATGTGGAGAAAAGGGAACCCTCCTACACTGTTGGTAGGAATGTAAACTGGTGCAGCCACTATGGAAAGCAGTATGGATCTTCCTCAAAAAACTAAAAATATAAATACCATATGACCCAGGAATTTTACTTCTAGAAATTTACCCTTAGAAAACAATATCTCTGATTTGAAAAGATATATGTATCCCTATTTTTATTGTGACATTATTTACAATAGCCAAGATATGGAAGCAACCAAAGCATCCATCAATAGATGAATGGATAAAGATGTGGTACATATACACAATGGAATACTATTCAGCCATAAGAAGGAAACAAATCCTGCCATTTGTGACAACATGGGTGGACTTAGAGGGTATTATGTTAAATGAAATAAGCAAGGCAGAGAAAGACAAATACTTAATGAGGTCACTTACATGTGTAATCTAAAAACAAAAAATGAACAAAACAGCAACAGACTCATGAACACTGAGAAGTAACTGGTAGTTGCCACTGGGGGGCTGGGATGAGTGGGTGAAATAGGAGAAGGAGATAAAAAGGCACAAAATCTCAATCATAACATAAATTAGTCACAGGGATGAAAGTATGGCATAAAGAGTATAGTTAATAGTTCTGTAACATGTTTCGATGTTAACAGAGAGTAACTACACTAGTTGGGGTGAGCATATAATGTATGTAACTCCTGAATCACTGTGTTGTACACTTGAAATCAATATAATATTGTATGTCAACTATGTTTCAATTTAAAAAAGATAAATGAATGTCAAAAAAGTTAACAAAATTCATCAAACCACAAAAGCAGAGAGAATAACAAGGAAGGTACAGAGGAGAAACTACAAAAAGAGCTAGAAAACAAAATGTAATAAGTTCATACATATCAATTATTACTTTAAATGTAGATAGACTAAATTCCCCAGTCAAAAGGCGTAGATTGGCTAAATGGATTTAAAAAAGAGATACATTTATACATTGCCTACAAGAGACTCACTTCAGAAGGAAGGACATACACATATTGAAAGTAAAGGAATGGCCAAAGTTATTCCATGCAAATGGAAATGAAAAAGGAAGCTGGTGTAGTTATACTCATATTAGACATAATTCACTGTAAAACAAATACTGTAATAAAATACAAAAAGGGATACTATATAATGATAAAGGGATTAATCCAGAAAGATATAAAAACTATAAATATATATGCACCTAACATAGGAGGGGCAAAATATATAAAGCAAATATTAACAGAACTAAAGGGAGAACTGACATAAATACAATAATATAATGGGACTTTTAATGCCTCTGCTGACATCAATGGATAGATCATCCAGAAAGAAAATCAATTATGGACACACCAGCTTAAATGACATATTCAATCAGTTGGACTTAAAAGATTTACATATAACATTCCATCAAAAATCATCAGAATATACAATTCTTTTCAAGTGAACATGGACCATTCTTCAGGACAGACCACATGATAGGACAAAACAACTCTCAATAAACTCAAGAAGAATAAACAGCCCAGAAATAAAGCCACACATGTAAGGTCAATTAATTAATGACAAAGGAACCAAGAATATACAATAGGGAAAGGAGAGACTCTTCAATAAATGGTGATGGGAAAACTGGACTTACACATACAAAAGAATAAACTAGATCACTATCTAACACTATACACAAAAGTTAATGGATTAAAGAGCTCAATAGAAGACCTGAAACCATAAGGCTCCTAAAAGAAAACATAGTTGGTAAGCTCCTTGACATGAGTCTTGATGTGGAGCTTTTGGATGTGACCCTAAAAACAAAGGCAACAAAAGCAAAAATAAACAAGGGAGACTACATCAAGCTAACAAGCTTCTGCACAACAAATGAAACCATCAACAAAATGAAAAGGCAACCTACTGAGTGGGAGAAAATACTTGCAAATCATATATCCAATAAGGGTTTAATATCCAAAATATAGAGCTGACCCTTGAACAACATGGTCATTACAAGTGGAGAGACTCTCATGCAGTGAAAAACTAATGTATAATTTGACTCCTCAAAAGCTTAACAACTAATATCCTACTGTTGACTGGAATACTGATGACATAAACAGTCAATTAACATGTTTTCTATGTTACATGTAGTCATACATACAGACACACTGTATTTTTTTTCTCACCTTCCAAAACGTTTTAGCAGATTTATTTATTTATTTATTTATTTAAATAACAAAGTACAACTATAATTAGAAAAAAATCTACTTTTAATTGGATGCTTTTTGTAAGGTAGATAATTGTTCTCTACTTTGCCTTTCCTAAATTTTGAATTTTCTTTCTTTTTTTTAATATAATTTATTTTATTATCATTAATCTACAATTACATGTGCAATATTACGGTTATTAAACTACCCCTTCATCAGGTCTCCCCCACCAACCCCATTACAGTCACTGTCCATCAGCGTAGTGAGATGCTATAGAATCACTACTTGTCTTCTGTGAGTTGTACTGCCCTCCCCGTGCCCCCCCAACATTACATCTGCTAATCGTAATGCCCCTTTTTCCCTCTTATCCCTCCCTTCCCGCCCATTTTCCCCAGTCCCTTTCCCTTTGGTAACTATTAGTCCGTTCTTGGGTTCTGTGAGTCTGCTGCTGTTTGTTCCTTCAGTATTTTTTCTTTGTTCTTATACTCCACATATGAGTGAAATCATTTGATACTTCTCTTTTTCGGCTTGGCTTATTTCACTGAGCATAATACCCTCTAGCTCCATCCATGTTGTTGCAAATGGTAGGATTTGTTTTCTTCTTATGGCTGAATAATATTCCATTGCAGACACACTGTATTTTTAAAATAAAGCTAGAAAAAATATTTTTTCATATTGTCATAAATCTCCAAATATGTTGCCAATGTATTTATTGGAAAAAAATGTCTGTGTATAAGTAGACCCCTACAGTTCAAACCCATATTGTTCAAGGATCAACTGTATAAAGGATTCACATGACTTAACAGCAAAAAAACAAACAGTTCTGTTAAAAAATAAGCTGAGAAACTAAATGGACATTTTCCAAAGAAGATATACAGACGCATGAAAAGATGCTCAACATCACTAATCATCAGGGAAATGCAAATCAAAACCACAATGAGATATCACCTCACATCTTTTAGAATGGCTATTATCAAAAAGACACAAGATAACAAGCATTGGTGAGGATGTGGAGAAAAGGAAACCATTATGCACTATCAGTGGGAATGTAACTAAATGTATCCCCTAGGGAAAACAGTATGGCAGTTATTCCAAAAATCAAAAATACAAGTACCATATGATCCAGAAATTCCACTTCTGCATATTTATCCAAAGAAAACAAACCCATTAATTTGAAGAGATATATGCAGCCTTGTTCATTGCAGATTTATTTACAATAGCCAAGATGTGAAAACAACCTAGGTGTCCACTGATAGATATATGGATAAAGAAGATATGGTGTGTGTGCACATACACACACACAATGAAATACTACTCAGCCATAAAAAAGGAAATCTTGTCATTTGCAACAACATGGATGGACCTTGAGGATATTATGCTAAGTTAAATAAATCAGAGAGAGACAAATACCATAAGATTTCACTTATAGGTGGGATCTAAAAAATAAATGAACAAACAAAACAAAACTCACAGATACATTAAACAGATTGGTGGTTTTCAGGGGGTAAGGTAGTTCGGTGGATGGGCAAAATGGGAGAAGTGGGTCAGTTGTATGGTGAAGGATGGTAACTAGACTTACTGTGGTGATTACTTCATAGTGTATATACAAAGACAAAATTTTTGTATTGTATACCTGGAACTAATACAATATTATATACCCATTTTATCTCAATAAGAAAAGATGCTAATGGTCTAAAGGAAAACACAACTGAATAAAGTATGGACTTCAGTTAATTTAAAAAAAGAGACTAGTAAGTAGACCAACAGAAAACGTAGAAAGAACTCCAAACCTCTTTCTTTATTTATTCAAATGCTGTGCTGGGGAGTAATGATGGTGTAATTCTATTCATGGCTTTACTAGTCTAATGGATTAAAGTCAAGGCAGTTTTCAAAACTCTGAGGATTTCTGGTGAAAAAGTTTAGATTTATACTGGAAAAGCATTAAGATATACTTTTTGCCATCTTTTTTTCTTTTGTTTCCCATAGGAACATGCAATCATGCTCTCCACTTCTAATCAAGCATTGTCTATAATGTACTTTTAACTTCTAAAAGTGTTCTTGAATCTTGTTTTCCTTGCTATTTCTACAATTAATACTCTAACCGTTAAGTCCCCATTGACTCACACCTCAATTATCAAAATTCCTTAACTTGTTTCCATGTTCCATTTTCTCTAAACATTCACACAGTTGCTTCAAGTAATTCCAGAAAAATTGATTTCAGCTTTCCATTCCCTGTTTTACACTTTCTGCCCATTTGAGTATTAGGATCTGCCTTACATTCTTTACAGCCATCCTCCTCATCATCATGTACAAAACCCCATTTTCCATCAAAACTCATCTTTTCACTTTATCAGGAATAGACCAAGGCTTTTTTCTCTTAATTTCAACAGCAGCTTCTACTGTTGTCATTACTATTTGCAGTTTGTGAGACATTTTCTAGATCAGGGTTCAGAAAACTAGGGCCCACAATGCCAAAACCATCCCACCACCAGCTACTGCAAATAAAGTCCTATTGGAGCACAGCCACCCAATTTGTTCATATATCATCTCTGGCTCTGTCTTTCCACAGTAGCAGAGTTGAACAGTTGCAATGGAGACTACATGGCCTGCAAGCCTAACATTTTTGCCATCTAGCCCTTTAGAGAAAAAGTTTGCCAACCCCTGCTCTAGATCATTATTTAACTTCTCTTGCACTAGTCCTCATGAGACCTAACAGAGAAAACTTTCTCCATTATATTTTTACCAGCCATGTGTTGATTTTTCAAAGTATTGCTCAAATCACAGGCCATTCATAAGCTCTTCTAAGAACAATCAGTCCCTTTATTGTCTTCTCTACATTCATTGAGATTACTGTTCATATTCTTTATTTGGGAACCACACACAATATTTGACTTAGAAAGAGCCTTGGATAATCTTAGCCTCATATTTAACTTTTTCACTTATTCTAAACTTTGTCGATCTATTATTACCTTATCAGGCCTACTCATTTTATCTTCACTCACTGCACCAACATTTCCAGTTAGCTTTACTTTGGAGAATTTTTTTTAGAAATTCAAAATAATAATCAGAGTACAGAAACATAACCACCAATAAAGTCTTGCTGGATTGTCCGTGACCTGCCTGCCTAGCACATATTGTTTGCAATTAAAAAGTTTCCTCATGATAATTACCAATTATGTTATATTATAAATGTTCACTAATGTTTGTGAAATATGGTAAATACACATTTTATATCCATGACTGAAAAGGGCTCATAGTGATTCATTTTACCTGAAATGGAAAAAAAATAGAAGGAATATATAAGAACTCAAAATTAAACTTGATGCACCTAATTATTTTACAAATGTATCTTTTCTAGTGGCCTACCTATCCCATATTAATTTGATGCATTTTGGAGAAAATTTGTAAGTCTATCTTCCATGAACATAACAACATTGATTTCAAAGATTTCTCTAACACTTTTTCTCTTATAGGTCTTGGAAACAGAAGACAAAGCTTTTCTTAATTCAGTGATCTAATAAACTATCCTATCATCACTCCAGCAGAAATTACTTCATCTTCTTAGTAAAAAAAAAAATCATCCGTCATGTTGAAGACATGCATTTCTCAGATAGTTAAAAAAATCAGTTAATTGAATAGGCATTCACACAGCTCTTAGCTTTTACATCCAACAACTGCGTTTGTTGCTGAAAAAGCATTCAGAAAGACAGCAATCTGACTAAAATAGTTTGATTCTTTAGAACACAGTTGCTCAAAAATGGTTGGATCCTTTAGAAAACACCTCATGTTTCAAACAAGGAAAGATGACTAAATTTAGTATCTGTTCTAGGTTGATCTACTACTTCTGCATGATCTCCATGCACTGTCAGAATTTATGAAACTGGAAAATCTCTTTGAAGCCTATTATGGCCAAAAACATATGTTCCCAGCAAAAGCATACAGAAAGAACGCCTGATATGCAGTTCTACAATTTCAATTTATCATCCATAAGAGACTCTGCATCCAGACTCGAAACTTTATTTTAAAGATTTTTCAATTGTGTATGGATTTTTTTAAAGGACTAGCTATACTGTAGGTTTAATTGCATTTTTATACCCTATAAATTACAGCTGATATTCTCAAGGGTATACTACAGTTTCAATTAAGAGAGGAGGTATTAACAATTAAGAAGCCAAGATGGTGAAACTACTTTAGGTCCATGGAACACATATGGATATTATCATTAGAATCTCTGGGTAGGATATAAAAGATTTATATATAAATAGGCTTTGATTGCCCAGAACAAATTATGACAACTCCTTGGGGTTACAATGTTTAAGACTTTGTAAAATGATGATGAAACTATTTATCCTTTGACTCAAGAATAACTTGATTTTTAAACAATAATCACATAAAATAATAAATATTAAAATTATATTCTATCACACAGATTAAAATTAATGACTTAAATTATTTATACTACAGTTACTTGTTGTACGTCTTTTAGGCCTCAAGATATTATTACTTTCTACTTCCCTCTGGTGACAGGGAGGGTTTTTTCTAGGGAGAGAACCAAAACAAACTGTCCTTTGGAATACCAAAAATCATGATGTAGGATAAACAGTTTATAATTTGGGTTAGTTTCAGAAAACAGATACTGTTATAAGATACAGAATTCTTTTTTTTCTTACAGAAAACTATAGAAATGACAAAATGGTGTAACTTTGGTGACAGAAGTATTTTCTACAAGGTATTTTAAGAACATCAATCCTAATCACTAATTATTTCATCCAGTAACTATTTTTTGGGGCACCTTCTCTGTGACAAACACAATCTCACACTGATTCTGAGGGGAAAACATATTGGTGATAATAAGTTTGGGATGCAATGCATACTCTATCATCGAAAGATGGTAGCTAAGGTCTATGAGGCAAACCCTAGGAGAGTCTATGAGGTACTCCCTAAGACTAGCTAGACAGAGGGGTGTCTAAGAATCTTTGATGTACTGTCTTCCCGCACCCTGACATGAACACCAAAGTGAGACAACTTTCATAAAGATATTTGTGGGTGTGACTTGTACTTAACAGAGTTGATTACAATTCAGTACATAAACAGCTCACAGCAGTTAAAGGAATCATATCAGCTTATTGTAAAAGAGACAGATAAAGTTCAAATTAAAAAGAGGTCTCTGAGCCCTTAGTTTCCCATGGAAAAAAGAGGGTGGACCCAAGAGCCACAGGAAACCACTACCAATAAACAGAACTGGGCTCTAATCAAGGAACTGGTGACATGTGCCCAGCTGGGTTTTAGAATAGCTGTGGGGCAATGACTGTTCTGTATCTCCCATTCCTACCTGCCCACCCCCAATTCCAAATAGTACTGTTTAGTTATCCTATCCGGTCTGACCATTGCATGCTGGGTGTGTGAGGGTTAGATAATGTGTCTTTTTAGCTCACAGAGCTTTGGATTAAGAGGAAACACTCCTGAGTAGTTGCACTCAGGGAACTAATGAAGAACCTCTTTCACATCCAGAACTGATTTAGATAATGAGATCCTGGACGTCTAGCCTGGTCCTGATGCTATAATAAGATAAGACTTTGTGGGGCTTAGTAATAGAGTGACTTTACTTTGCATATGCAAAAAAAAAATGAATTATTGAGGGCCAAAGCCAGACTCCATTGCACTGTTATTTTGGTGGGTCCACCAATGAACCACTCCTCGTGATTTTCAAACACTTGTAAAGTCTCCTCCTGGGTTTGCTCTAAAGTTGGCTAATGGGATATTAATAAGCATGATACAAGCAGATGCTCAATAAGCAGTTAGACAGTCTGGGTCATCACATAAAAATTTTGGCCATCCTGCTGGAGAGAGGGTTGAAAAGCCCATATGGAGAAAGAAAGGAAGACCCTGAAAATTCTGGCAAGAGAAACAGGCTCTGCCAAGCATGCATGTTAGCTGATTCCAGCCTCAAGTGACTATGGGCAAAGACAGCAGAAGAGCCACCCAGCAGAGTCTAGCCCACACTGCAGAACCATGTGCAAATACAACAGTTGTTTTATGTCATTTAATTTTCAGGTGTTTTCCCCCAAAATAGATAAGTGAAAGCATTGTCTCTGGAGCAATTTTGGAAAGGTAGAAAAGTGTTAAACATACACTGGATCTTCTTCAAGAAATAACTATGTATTATTCAGATAGTGAAGAAATGGAATTTTAGATGAAGGAAGAAAGATTGAAAAAGTCAAGAAACGTCATACCTTAATATGCAAACAGCTGAAAAGATGGTGAAAACATAGCAGAAGGTGTCTGTAGAGACACACAGCCAAGATAAGTCTGGAATGAAAGGCTGAAGCTGGGCTGTAAAGGAACACGTTTGTCAAGAAAATTCTTCAGACTTCATTTTGCTGGGTAATAGGGCCCACCAAAGATTTTCATATAGAGAAATGACATATCTCTGCTGTAGACATATAATTCTGCAGCAGTGTGGAATCATAACTAAAATAGGAAAAACCTGAAGGCTGGGAAACCACTTAGGATGGCATTGCATGGAGGGTGGAAATTAGTATGAACAAGAAAGAATGAAATCAAAAGACATTTCTAAGGTAGACTGGACAGGGCTTGGTAACCAATTCAGATGATGTAAGGAATATGAAAGAAACAAAGGTAAGTGATAATTTTCTAGCTAAAGCTACTAGAATGAGGGTGATGCTATTTACCCAGAAAGGACAGAAGCATCTGAGGAGGAGACAGGTTTGTAAAGTAGATATTGAAATAGATTTTGACACATTGTTGAATTCTATGTGTCTCTTGGACAAACAGGAAGAGACGATTTTTTAGGAAACTGAAAATATACTTCTAGTGATTGTGAAAATTTTTGGAATTATTTTTTAAGTCATCAAATATTTGATAAACGAAGCTATTGGAATGAAGAAGGATCAGGGAGCAGTGATTCTCAAGTCCGCTGCACAAGAGAATCATTGGATACTTGGACTTAATTGATCTGGAGTGGTACATAGACATCAGTAGTTTTTAAAAGGTCCCCAGCTAATTCCAATATGCAGCTAAAGTTGAGAGCAACTGACGTAGAAGGATGAAGGGAGAAAGTCGGAAACAAAATTCCAGTAAATACTGGAATTTAAGGAAAATTCAAAGAAAGAGGATCCTAAGGAAGTATACTGAGCTATCTATGAGAGAGCTAAGTGTAGAACTGGTAAAGGTCGGTGTTAAGAAAACAAAGAGAATACCAGAGGACCTGGCAACTTGAAGCTCTTTGGCCTCTGCAAGCAAAATTTTAAGAGTAGCAAAGAAATCATCAAACTGTCTTTCATCACCTCTACTCTATGGCTAAATCCATTCAACAAGTGTTTTGGTTATTGTATTTTTCAGTTTCTTAATTTCCATTTGTTTCTTTTTTATAAGGTATATTCCTTTGCTGGTATTTTCCATTTTTTCACCTCGCTCAAGAGATTTTTATAATTACTCGATGAAGTATTTTTATGATGGTTGATTTAAAATCCTTGTCAGATAATTCCAATACCTGATTCATGTCAGTGCTGGTATCTATTGATTATCTTTTCTCATTGCTGTTGTGACTTTCCTGACTCAAGGTAAGACCAGTATTATTTCTGTATCCTGCACATTTAAGGTATTATGAAAATTTGGATCCAATTTAATTTTTTTTTTAAAGCAGGCAATCCTCCTGTTGAAATTTAACATGAGGGCCAAGTGGGTATGTATGCTCAGCATCCTCTTCAGCCCTACTGACACCTACCTGGTGGAAGTGTGGCATTGACTCATGCTGCCTTGTTGGCTCCAGTCAGGGACTAAACTCATTCCCTGTGGGGTCCCAGTGACACCAGTGGGGGAAGAGTAGGGAGTTGGATACCAACTACTAGTCCTAACTCCCGCCACCTCACTCTGCCTTGTTGAGGGTGGAAGCTTTTCTCCCCACTGCATCCCATGATGCTAGGTGAGAGAGGGGTGGAGGCTCAGGTTGGCACTGGACCCCAGTGACACTATTCTTGCAGAGGAACAAATTCTTGCCTAGTTCCATGGGTAAAGGATGATCACACACAATTGGGCGTGCCAACCCCACTCTAGGGGGATTCATTTTACTGTTGCCTGCTTCTGCCAGGCAGGGGATGGAAGGCCCTGCTAGGCCCTGCCAGAACTGAAGCACTGTGGTCATGTCATTCCCATGGTCCCTAGACAATCCTTCTTCCACCTTTCACAGACTTCCTATGCTTGTTTGTAGTGTTATATCCAGCCTTTTTACTTGTAAGGGGGAGGACTAGGAGGAATGGGGCTACTCCATCTTAAGGGAACTCTACTATAGTCTAGACAATGATCACAGTATCTATAACAATTTATTGGACACTTAGTTTCTTTTCTGTAATCTAAATGAGGATAAAAACTATTTTTCAAATCTTTGTAATTCTAGTATTAGTGTATTACTTAGTGATCAGATGTGTGTTAGGTGGATGACTGAATAAATGGATTTCACTAAGTATCTTTTAAAATGCTTAATATGTATTTCAGTATGAAAAAAAGTCTCTAAAGAGAAAATCCAGATTTGGCCAAAGGCACTAGATATACATGATAGATATGTCATTTGAAAAAACTGTGTTTAGAAAGAAATTAACACACAAAAATCAATCACATTTTTAACAGTACTAACAATGCTGAATATATGTTGAAAACTAAGTTAAAAGGGTACTATCACTTACAAACACACCAAAGAAAATGAAATACTTAGGTATAAATTCAGCAAAATGTGTACAAGGTTTGTGTGTTGAAAATTACAAAATGCAGATGAAGAAATTAAAAAATAAATCCTAAATAAATAAATAGGTAGAGACCCACCACGTTCATAGACTGGAAAATTCAACAGAGTAAAGATAACAATTTTCCTCAAATTGATCTATAGGTTTAATGCAATTCTTATCAATATTCCAAGAAAGGTTTTTTGAAGACATATACAAGTTTATGCTAAAATTTATATGGAAGGAAACAGGCCCCACAATAACTAAAACAATCTGGAAAAAGAAGGATAAAGTAGGAAGAGTCACTCTACTTGATATTTAATCCTACTATGTAGTCATGCTAAACAAGACACCGCAGTATTGGCAGCGAGACAGAAACACAAATCAAAGGTATAGAATAGGGAATCCAGAAACAGACTCACACAAACATACTCAGACGATTTTGAATAAACGGGCAATAGAAGTTCCATGGGGGAAATACAGGTTTTTCAACAAATGGTGCTGGAGCAAGTGGACACCTATCCAAAAAACTAAACTCTGACCTAAATAAACCTTACACGTTATAGAAATGTTAACTCAAAATGGATCACAGGCAAATGTAAAATGTAAAGCAATAAACCTTTAGACAAAGAAAATTAATTAAAAAAAACGAGAAAATCTTCAGGATCTAAGGCTAGACAAAGAGTACTTATACTTCACACCAAAACATGACACAAAAATGTAAAAAAAATGATGAATTGAACCTAATCAAAATTTGAGATGTTTGCTCTGCAAAAGATCTTGTTAAGAGGTTGAAAAGACAAACTAGAGATTGGCAGAAAATATTTGCAAACTACATATCCAAAAAAGGACTATAATATGGAATATATAAAGATTTCTCAAAACTCAACAGTAAGAACACACACAATTCAATTATAAAAGAGGCAAAAGATCTGAACAGATACTTAACTGAAGAGGATAGAGGTGCAAGTCAGTACACAAAAATGTTAAACATCATCAACCACTAGGGAAATGCAAATTGAAACCACAATGAGATATGATACACGAATGGTTACAATGAAATAAAGGACAATACCAATGCTGGCAAGGATGTAGACAAACTGGATCAGTCATATATTGCTGGTGGGAATGTCAAAAGTTTTAACTACTCTAGGAAAATAGTTTGGCAGTTTCTTATGTGACTAAACATGCAACTACCCTATAACCTAAATTCATTCTAGGACATTTATTCTAGAAAAATGAAAACTTATGTTCATAAGAAATCATCATGAACATTCACAGGAGCTTTGTTTTAAACAGCCAAAAGCTGGAAACAACCCAGTTGTCCTTCAATGAATCAATAAGCACTGTGGTATTGTCCATGCCATGGAACACTAATAAACAGGAATGAACTATGGACATATGCAAAAACTTGGACGGATTTCAAAGGAATTCTGCTGAGTAAAAAAATACAGTTCCAAAAGGTTATATGCTGTAGGATTCTATTTATATAATATTCGTGAATTGAAAAAAAATACATGTGAAGAACAGATTTGTGGCTGCCAGGGGTTTGGGATTGGTACAGAGGAAGGTAGATGTGGACAATGGGGGCTCCTTGAGGTGATGGCGTTGTTCTGTATCTTGACTGTATCAATGTCAATATCCTGATGGTGATAACATACTATACATGTGCAAAATGTTACCCCTGAGAGACACCAGGTAATGGACTCATGGGACCTTTATTATTTCTTACCACTAGTATGGATCTATAATTACCTTAAAAATAAAAATTTTAGTCAAAAAAACAGGGCACCAAACAAGTTAGTATGCTACCACTTGGGGAGCATTAAAATGTCACTCGAGCACCAGCTAGCTCTGCATATGAAACTGCTGATAGGGCATAACTCTGAAAAGGAAGATTAAAACATCAGTAGCCAATGTTATAGGAAATTTTATTTGTTTATAAAGTAAACTTATTATTTTAAATGACAATAAAGGAAACGAAAAGGTATTGTAACACAGCCCTCCTTCATTCACTTTTTTCATGTAAAAATAAAAAAAAATCTAGAAAAAAACTGAATAAAAAGCCAGGTAGTGTGTAGCAAAGTATATAGTATTGTTCTGTCCCAAGGACATACTAAGAAAAGGAGTAGGAAAGCTCTTGTTCATTAACCTGATAGTAATCCTAGGTGTTTCTACTATTTACATTTAATTATGCATATGTAGGTGTAAATTCAAATTAGCCGTACATAAAAAGGCTTGTTAAATCTTTTCACTAATAAATTAATCCCCAGAACACTTAGCAGAAAGACTAGAACCTTTGAGTAGGAGCTAACATTTTCCACTTTGCAAGTGGATTATGTAAAAACGAATGTTGACAGTTTTGTGACCTAATAGCTAACAATGCACTAAAATGTCAGTGATTCAGTAACAGCCCTGAGCTCCCTCCACATCAACATGAAGCCATGCTATGTAAACTGCTGTTCATAATGATGTTCAGTACCACTTTCCAAACTGGAAAAGGGAGCCATATCAACACTAGCTTCAAATCAATTGGAATATTTGAGTTCAAGTGACAAAAGTATCTTTTCCTGCTGTTCATCACTTCCCCTAGAATGCCACTTGACACATATAAAACTTGAAGGTATTTGTCTCTTAGTCTCACCTTCCATTAAAATGTAGATATATGAGCATACGACAACTGCCATTGTTTTTCAAACTTTTCAACCTGTCATTCACTATTGTTAGTATAAACTCAGGGACATTTTAATGTAATCTCTCAGCACTGAATCACAGTGTTTATTTAAACACACCAAAGACCTACAACCTCAGTGCTTTAGAAACTCAGATTGCTAATGTGAATGCATCATTATTTTCCCATCAATAATAATCAGTAAAATTAAGTGCTAGACTGGACCTACAGCTCAATTTCTAATCTTACATAAATGAGGACACACATTTGCCTATCTTGAAGAGTCATCTCTACACATGAACAATCAGAAATAATAATTTTTAAAAGAAATACAGCATATGTGAAGTTAAATCAAATTACTATTAGTCAAGTGAGAGCAGCCAGTCCAAACAGTACTCTGTAACTGTGCTCATATGACAGTTAGTCATCAAGGCCCTTACAAAACCTCTACTCTTCTATTAAGTTATGTTTGAATATAAAAGGATTGGGAGACCCTAAAAACAAGAACAAGAGATGCCAAAAGGAGGATGCATTTTTTTCTTTCATAATCCTTTCAACATTTTTCCCAAATACAACTTTATGTACATTCATTTGTATTTTCCAAAATTAACTCTGACTTATATGTTGTCAGTGTTAAGAAGACAAATTTCTGTTTAACTTTTATGTGGCTTTGACCTGTTTTAATGTCCTAACATACCTGTAGCTGTGATTCAGCATCAAGGTAATTCTTACAGGTGACACTGAGGGGGAGATATGATCATTATGACAGAGGAGTGACAGCTGCAAGTAAGAGTGCAGAAGTGGAAGTCAAATATTTATTTGGCAAAGATGAGGTGATTCTGCGACTTTCTCCAAATTGAGAATCAACTACATTAGATGCGGCTTTATTTCTCTTAATAAGTTGATGTGCAGGAAGACAAAGAAATAGATTTAAACACCCCTATATATATATCTATGCCCTCTTTTGCCAATATTCTTATAGTTTAATGACATCCACAACCATTCATATAGGATATGACTCACAATTCATGAAGGGCTAAATACTTAAACTGAGATCTTTAACTGCCAATGTGTTACATGGATACTGTTTCAATTAATTATCATTAAGCCAACTGCAAATGTCTCTTCCACAAGCTGATAAAGATGTGTGGATGTGTGATGAGTTTCTTTGTGGATAAAGGACCAGACTTTGTTATTAACTTTTGTATTGGCCCTGAGGGACCAAGGAAAATTACTGTATTGACCCAGAACTTTTAGTTAACAAAGTAACTTGGAACAAAGCCTTCATCTTCCCTAACATGGCAATGCTGCCTTCCCTTTCCCATGCACATACACACATTACCTAAATCATCTTGGCAGATGTGTGTGAACCAGAGGTATCTGGGCTCTATCTGTCTGTGAAGGGCAATAACAAAATGACAACCCATTTAGCAATAAACTATGCATCCTTTCTGCAAGTCTTTGCTTACATTTTATTTGCAACATTTCACCTCCTCTAAAATTTTATTTCATAGTCTTTAGTAATTTCTGGCAATGTAAGTAGATACCCAGATGGTATCTCTTTTCTCCATAAGCCAGAAATAGAGTCTCAATATAAAATTCAATCCCATCCTTTTAATTTAGGTTCTAAATTTTAGAAGGCAGCAACATCCAAAAATATTGAGACAATACCTTTAGATGAAAGGGAGAGCAGCAAAATGTAAGTATAGGAAAGCAGCATGTGATTGAGTTGATTCAGCAGGAATAGAATTAAAAGATACCTGATGACACAGGCGTAGAGACCACTGTCCTGTAGTAACGTTGGCCGGAACCAAATGGAGTCCTCTTCCTTGCTCATTCTGCTTCCATCAAAGGCTATTGGCTCTTCAAAGTCTCCGGGACCAGAGCTTTTGTACCACATCAAACTGAGTCCAGCACTTTGAGCAAGGGAGTAATTTGCTCTGATATAACCATAGAAGAGTGCACATTTGATTCGAACAGGCTCTCCCACCAAAACTTGGTATTTCTTGATATCGACAGACCAATCGGTGCATCCATCAGCTATAGTAAAAAGAGAGAGAGAGAGAGAGAACATTAGAGAAAAACATGAAGCAGGAGGTTCATTCATTTATTCATCAACAAATATTTATTTAGGATCTATTTTAGACCAGATGCTACTTTAGGCAAAGAGGATGAAGCAACGGATGAAACTCAGAAGGGCACTGGAAAGCAATTTATCCTAACAAACAATGTATCTGCCACTTGGTTGGCTTTGGCTGGTATCTGTTCTTGGTTTGTATCAGTGTGGTGGTATCGGTTTAGTGCCTTTTTACTCTTAAGTCCACTTTTTTGCCTGTCCTTTGAAAATGCATCTGAGCCTTTGAAATAGTTTTCCTTTGTTAGCTAACACTGAAACTTTGTTAGAAGAAGGGTGCTGGAGAGACACTGCAGGAGGAAAGGAGTTTGCTCCTGGCTGCAGCATGCTTGCTTGGCAGGCTCTTGTCATGTGTGAAGCTTCTCCAGCACCTGGCTCTCCTTCAGTGGGCTTCTCTGTTACCCAGCGCCTGCAGGGCACAGTAGTCAGCAGCTTGAGGATATCTTAGCAGCACTTCAGGTGAGACACCTTCCCATGAACAACTTTCCCAGGTACCTTAGAAAACGAGTCTGTCAAATTCTAGAGGGTAGATTCCCAACAACTTCTGCCACTTGGTAATCCATGTACTTTCCCGGTAAGGTGTGCATCTCAGCTCTGGGGGTGGGAGGATGAGGGCTGTCCCTTGGGTGTCCTCTCTCAGACAGGGTAACGAGAGCCATTCTCATTTTCTTTATGTTTCTCTTTTGCTATGGACTGAATATTTGTGTCCCTAGAATTCATATGGTGAAGCCCTAACCCCCCAATGTGATGGTGTTTGGAAGTGGGGCCTTTGGAAGAGAAATAGCTCTGGATGAACTCATGATGGCAGGGCTTTCATGAAGAGACTAGTGCCCTTATAAGGAACACCAGAGAGCTATCTTTCTTTCCCTCCAAGAGCTCACAGAGAAGAGGCCATGGGCACACAGCAAGAAAAGGTGGTCATCTAAGCCAGAAAGAGGGCTCTTACCAGAAACCAAATTGGTTAGCACCTTGGTCTTGAACTTCTTAGCCTCCAGAATTGTCAGAAATAAATTTCTGTTGTGTAAGCTACCTTGACTATGGTATTTTATTATGACAGACTGAGAAGACTAATACATCTTTCCTTCTTTCTTACTACCCAACCCTTTATTACTCCAATACCCTGTTACCATTTAATAATTCTTTATATAAATTTTCCTTGTTCAAAGCAGTGTGTGTGTTTTCTCTCTGACTGCATCCAGACTGAAAAAATCAGGAAAAAATGTTTTACAGCCAAACAAGGCAAAATGAAATACAACAAAAGTGGGTCAAGCTTTAATAGTGGTTGCACAACCAGAGACAGAGGTAGTCAGTCACTTTGTTTTGATTTCTGGAAGCATTAGGGGGAAATGTAAAGTAGAAAACATGGTGGAAAATGGGGCTGATGAGGGTGGGGACTGATTGGGTTTTCTGGGTTTCCTAGAAGCACTGTCTTCCAAATACCATCTTGACACCATTTTTTTTTAATCACTCCTCCCTCTGCACACACACACGCAAAACAACAGGTCTCCACGGGACAGGTGTATCACCATCATTATCATCACAGAGAACTCGTGGACTTTCCACTTAGGGAGTGCGGGTGCCCACCACATAGCAAGATCATCAACCTGACACAGCTCAGAGTATACAAATACTGAGCAAAAGAAACCAAGTGAATACAGCCTCTAATAGAGCAGTAGCATCTGAGTATTGCAGATATCTGCGTTTAACTCTGCTACCGATTAACAAGAGGGCAACCTAAAAATAAATTTTACAACTGAAGAAATTCAACACCAGCTTATAAGTGGAAGTGCTGGGATTCTCACCCAGCTATTTCTGACTCTAGAATTCATTCTCCCTACCACCATAGTGTTCTGTTTCCTAATAAAGGTATTTTTGATTTCATAACATTCCTCAATTTAGTTAATTTCAAGTGCCAAATGTTGGTCAAAAATTTGTATTGAAGAGCTGCATTTAGATACTGCCTAGAATAAATGTGCTGGAAGCTTCCTGAACATCATCAGGATGACAGAACTGTACACAAACAGAGATGTCACGGTTGTATGAATTACATGTGATAGTTATCAACACAATTTCGTCTGTGTGTCCCACTGAATGAAGTGAACCTTGGTAGGATTTTATTTTAAACAGTTATAATTCTGGTGATAAGCATGAAATGATCTTGTTTTACCACAGCATGAATTACAGTACAATTCTAGAATCAAGTTTTTATAACTGAGACCAGCTGTCACAGAGGATATCACTGCCAGTGAAAAAGGCTGAAACACTTTCAAGGTAGCAGTGGGATAAAATTATTCAAACTCTCAGAAGATTTGTAAGATAAAGCAAAATGCTTGAGGCTAAAAGCAAAAATACTTAGTCAGGAAAGTTCTACCAATTTAATAACAAATTAGATGAAGAGAACAGAGGGGTAGATGTGTTGGGGATAGAGATCTTAATGCATACTTTCACAATGTGCTCACTGAGAAAAATGTTCAAAGGAAAATAAATATTACTGAAAATCAGAGTTATTCAGTACTTGGCTATCACTCAGGAAAAAAGTTACAAACAGTTCAGAGGGACAAGTCAAGAAAAGACAGATGTGCAATGAAGAAACAACAGCACCTTGATTATCGGCGACACTTTATGTTCATTTTAATATGGAAATAAATGTAGGATCTAAGGCTTAGGAAGTTTTACTACCACTAAGCTAAACGCATGATGTTCAAAATAAACTATAAAATTATTAACATTTTAATATTTTGGAGGAAATACAACAAATAATATCAACAACAATTCAAGATAGTTTCAAGTTATTTGGATTCACACATTTAAATAAATGATGGGCTTATGTTTTTATAATGAAATTAAAGCATTTTATTAAGTGAATTTAAGTGATGAGTGAAACTTATTTTTTCCTTTGTTAACACTTAGCCTCATTTGCACACTCCCACTCTGTGTACATCACAATCTTTTGCTTAAACTATTTGAAAATAACTTAGAGATATAATCACATTTCACCCCTAAATACTTCAGCATGCATCTCCTACTAAATAAAGACATTTTTGTTATATAGCCACAAAGTATTTTTGTTGTGGGACATCTCAAATTTAAAAGAAAAATGTGGAAACTTAAAACCTAACTTTTAATGACCATAATTGCTACTGATAAATTCAGTTTTTCCTTACTTCAGCACACAAGCTCTGCTCTCTTGGAAACAATCATGCCAAAGGCATATTTCTAGACACTGCAAATTCCATTATGTAAGTTACATTACTTTTGCTATTTTAAAAATTATCTTCAGGTAACTGTGTAGACCAGTAGCATTTAATCTTTCAGAATAAGATACCCTTCTATAAGCCTCTCTCAAAAGTTTGCGATTGGTACTCTCCTTTCCTGATGGAAGGATTCCATGGAAATACTCTAGTTTAAGGACTTCTCTAAAGTACATATTCTTGCAGAGTCAGTGGGATTTTATGAAGCCCTAAAGTTGCATTGCAGGATGGGTGCAGGAAGTAACATATTCAGTCATTTTTGTTACTGCCAAAATGTTCCAGGAACTTGTATGAAGACTGTGATGGATTTAAGATTCAGAACTAATTCCTTTACAAGGAGTTCATACTGATGTCCCGTGTCCTGAACAAAGGCTACATAGATGGCATAATATAAATATATTCAAATGAGATTAGGGAAAGAACTTTTAATTAAGTCACTATTACTACATATATAAGAGCTCAAAATACCTCCATGGTCACAAGCCTGAAGGTTGCATTATTAAAAAAAAGAAAAAAGTCTAACCATAGAGCTCATACACATTGCATCCTAATATCAAAATGTAAGACTTTACTTATAAAAGGGAAAATCAGACTGATCTTAAATTATCTACTTGGTAGGTACACTGGAGTAGTTATAAAATAATTAAGACATCTGTGATAGTGTAACAGAAGCCCTCCCTGATACCCTTTACTAAGCTCGTGTACCCATTCTCCAGCTACACTGAGTACTGCGAGCTAATAGCTCACAGTTGTCTTCTCTTGAAACTGATCTTTGGTTGACAGGAGCCACCCTACTGGAAAATTTACACCCCCTTGGGTATGCCCACTGCCAACAACGGACTGATGTGAGCACACAAAAGCTGCTCCTTTGCCTCAAATATGGATAATCTTATAGGGAATTTCATGCTCCAGAGCTCCAGCGTGTGTGGACCAGGCCAAATCTACGTTTACCTGTGTCCTCTTCACTCAGCTCTTTCCTCTTTCCCCTTTCCTGCCATACTTCCCTCTCTCCCTTTTAGGCCCCTCCCTGAAAAGCACTCCTCAATCAACTGTGTGTATCAGAAGCCCTGTCTTGGGCTCTGTTCTAGAAAAAGCTGATCTAACACAGATTTATAGATTCACATAGTGACAACTACCTTCATTCAGTTTCTGTCCTAGGGGCTGGAGGCATCAAAACACACAAGGCATAGCCCTTGTTTCCAAGGAGCGCACAGTCAAATAGAGGAGGCAAACAGAAATTAAAAGCACAACATGGAAATGAAATGATAAAGAAAAGAAATGCTCAGGGCTGGTCAGGAACATATTCCATGGTGGGAAAATGTTTGAGCTGCCTGTCAAAAGTTCAGAAGTTAGCCATACCAAAACTAGGCAGACATACTTAATTTGGAGGTGAACATAAAAGCAAAGGCACAGAAATGAGGGGCAACATAGTTTTGCAGGAACTACAAATGGCTTTGTGGTGTAGAAACCACAAGTTTAAAGCAGGAAATAGCAAGAGATCAGGAGAAAGAAGTGAGCAAAGACAGATCATGGAGGTACTGTTATGAGATGGGAAAAAAAATACTTGGCTACATTGTGAAAGTGGTGGGGAACAATAAAGATTTTCAATCGGGAGGTGATGGGGCCCGTCTAATGGTTTTAGATATGCTGTGTTGGTTGTATTTTTAACGTAGAAGGCTTGAGCCAGGACAGTAATGTTACTGAAGGTCTGAAGTTGGGCAGTGGTAGCAGAGAAGGAGAAATGGGGTGGATTTAGGGACTGAAATTGGTGGGACTAAGTGAGTGGGTGAACACGAGCAGAGAGGGAGGGGAGTGATGCTAGGTTACTCTGCAATTTTTATCTTTTGTCACAGACTGAAATATCTTTCCCAGTCAACTAAGAAATTAACATCATTTCTGTCAAGTGGTGGGGTCTTTGAAATATATTCAGAATTTCTTCATTTATTTTTTGTAGGCAATGAAAATGCAATGACTTTTAAAAACATGACCCGATGCAGACCTAAAATTGGGTCTATGTGTATGTATTTTTTTAAACTGCAATGATCAAAAATAAATATCTGGCATGTTGGCATCATTTATTCCTACCCCTAGTGTGCTTGAAAAAGCAAAACTGGAGACATGTACTTAGGGAGTGTAGGCCATGCACAGAAGCTATCCACAGACACTGAAAACCAAGGCTGAGGCTAGATTTGAAGTAGGTGAATACTGCGCTTTTTCCACACTGGCTGCTACTCTTTCCAAATATGAACTTCATGAATGAAAATCAGCAATGCTGGCATCTTTCCAAGGAGGAAACAGAGATGCCCCAAATTATCAGCATCAATGATAGCAGCAAAATACACCACCAGTTAACCTTTACAGTATGCACTCCTCACACGACACTTAGTCTTCCTCTCTACTTTTCAGGATTATGTTTTTCTGGGGTGGAATGCTTCCAGATTCTTGCCTTAAATATATATATATATATATACACACACACACACATACATACACATACACACACACAGTGTAACAATTTTGGAAGCGCTCTTTTAAATCTTTTGGAGAGATTTGTGTGGGTGGTAAAAATTGATGTTACTCAAAAGACTCTGCCAATTATCAGGAATCCAGTTTCTAGAATACCCTTTGCCTAGCAAAACCTGCAAGTTATCATCTATCACCCTCTAAATGTAGGTCATCTCCAGATGGGTGCAGGCCTTGGTCAGCTGTCACCAAACTTCTTCTGAGATAGGGTTCCCTTTCCATCAGGGAACAGCTGGTGCCAAGGCAAATAGGATCCATCATATCTTAGCCTCCAAAGTCTAGCCGGTTTTCCTAATACACAAAACCTGTGCATTGCTCTGCAGAAAATTGGTGAGGGTTTATTTTTTAACGTATTTGTTTTCTAATGATAAAAAGAAAAAAGGCAAACTGTAGGGGAGAAAAAAACTGAGTGATATTAATTCATAATCTATCCTTTTCTTTATTCAGTTTCTTTTCTCAGTTGAGACCACACAGTCTATAAAATTCTGTCATTCTGATTTTTATTCAATATTTTGTAATAATTGCATAATATTCCATAAAAGTGCTACATTATAATTTTCTTAACTCTTCTGCTGCTAGCTGACTTGAAGTTGTCCCTAGGTGTGACTGTTTTAAACAATTCTGTGATAAAATAAGTTAATCTACAATGCTCCACAAACTTTCCCTCAAAAAAGTAAAGAAAAAGAGTATTGTTTCCTCAGGACTGAATCCCAGCAGTGCAACTACTGGATAAAATAATAAATTTTTAAAGCTTTACACCAATTTTTAAATAGATTTTTCAAAACCTGTCTCATATCCTCCTTTCACAATAGAGTCTAAGTGCCCATTCACCACATACGCTAAGATTTTAGTAACTCATATGCACTGTTTCTTTAAGTGAGCACCAGGTGTACTTTATATACTTTTGTCTCAAATGTAAAAAGAGAACATCAGCATCACTATCTCTCATCTGATAACTGAATGGCAAATTGGCAAGGTCATCACTTATCAACCCTAAATCTCTGACTAGATTCATACCTATTTTGCTCCATTCCAAACTATTTTTACTCAACATTGTAATTCAACTCATCCACCTTTGTATTTCTTTTTCAATGAAAGATGGTGTTAGCCCAGCTCTGGCGCTTCCTTCGGCCCCACAGTGGAGGAAACCAGTTGTGTTTGCACCTGCTGGAAAGAAACTAAGGCAGTGAAGCTCCCTGAGCTGTGGTAACGAGATCTGCCACCCAGCTTGGGGGCCCCCTTTTGTTCAGCAAAAGCAGCCCCTCAAATTGCTGGTACCTCTCTTGTCACTTGTGATGTCCCTTGGCCCATTACAAACCACAGCCGTGTTTTGTATTTACCGTTTTCCCACTGATGTTGTCTTTTCCTTTACTGGATCATGTCAGGAGTGACTCCACCCTCTTCGAAATGCTGTCAAGAGTTATGGCCTGTGAGCCAACAGCAAGCAAATAATGACACTGACCCAGTACTTGCCCGTGTCATCCAATAAGGGAAGAGAAGCCATCTTTGTGAATAACATGGGGTTTACATGAAGCATGCTTGAAATCACTTTTCAATGTCGACAGTTCCCAGAGTCAACAGCCCATTTGCCATGAGGTCACCACAAATGCTATAATAATCCCAGGGCTCTGAGCTCCAAATCAACCACTATTGTGATTTTTGTCTTTCCTAGAAAGGACCATCCAAACTAAGACCTAAGAGCACATCATTGCATTGAAGTGGCAGTCTGGCCTTGGTCTTCACTGAGTATAAATTTTTCTTTTATAATCTAATTTATCTGTAAATCTTTCCTGGTTAAATAAAATAAACCTCTTGTCCAAAGCAAAAGAAAGCCAGGTGAGTATTTGTATTTTCAGAAAGAAAAAGTGGAAGAAGTAGACTCGTGGATTCTAGCGGAGGGTCAGGAACTCCTGATTCCTTCCCTTCCCTTGCATTCCTCCATAGGCTTGAGGAGTGCTACACTCCTAACTAGCAGGGAACGCCCTATAACTCGAGGTACATATTTTTTGAGTGTCTTCACTCATAAGGGAACTGCTTTAGGATCAACAGGGACCCTTCCTAACCACCATGATCCCCATGGAAGCACGAGGAAAAATACATCTGTAAATGTAATGCTTTTAGATCATATTGCTTCTGTAAATTTGTTCTGTCTTTACATTATGTCATGCCGCACTTCTTCTAGACCTTTGGACCTATCTTGGAGGTAACTTATCTGTACGGAATCAGAAAGCAACCATTCTTGAGTGTCAAGCAGAGGTCAGTAAGGCCTTGGGAAGATGACAGTTAATGTCTTTGTGCCTCAGGATACATCATTCAATCGTTCGTTTAGCACCCTTGGTAGGAGAGGGAATGCTCTAGGTCCAGGGGATAGAATGATGAATGAAACTCACAAGTTCCACCTATGACAGAGAAAACAGGCAAAAACTACAGTAATATGCCACAGCAGGAGGCAAAAAAAAAGTAGGTTAAGAGGCTAGAGTGCCTGGGGTGCTCTCAATACAGTGGCCAGAGAAGAAGTCCTTGAGTTGATACTTGAGCAGAGGGTAAACGGGGCAAATGTGTGAGACAGCAGGATTCAAAACAAAGGTCCTGAGATACGAATGCACTGGGTAAGTTTTAGGGAGATTAGGAAGGCTGGAAGAGCTGGAGGCAGAGGGAAAGAGTGACCAGATCGTTCAGGGCCCTCTGTCATCTGTAAGAGGCAAAGAGTCATCATTACTTCCTGGAGTTGAGGTGCAAACTAGGAAGAGAGCTGCTTAATGGCAGCAGGCCTCGTTGTGTTGGAGGAACTCCTTTGCATACTTTGTTGTCTCCTCCTGGCAGTGTCACTTTTCAGCAACTGCTGTCCCATACATTCACATGGCCACACAGAAGTCTACCTAAAATCATAGTCTCCATGTACCATAAACATTTTATATTAGTTTCCTAGGATGGCTGTAAGAAAATACCACAAACTGAGGAGCTTAAATAGCAAAAAAGTATTCTCTCTCAGTTCTGGAGGCTGGAAGTCTGAAATCAAGGTGTCAGCAGGCTCAGTTCCTTTTGGGCATTCTGAGAGAGAATCTACTCCATATCCTTCCCCTGGCTTCTGGTGACAGCAGACAATCCTTAGCGTTCTTTGGCTTGTGGATATGTTATTCCCAACTCTGCGTTAATTTTTGTTATGATGCTCTTGCTTTGTGGCTCTATGTATGTGTCTTTCTCCTCTTCTTATAAGGACACTAGTCATATTGGACTTAGGGGTCATTATACTCCAGTATCACCTCATCTAACTAATTACATCAGCAAGGACCCTATTTCCAAGTAAGGTTGCCTTCTGAGTCTCCAGGAAGGGCAGGAATTTGGGGGAACCCCCTATACATTTGAGCATGGGTTGATTAGTGGATGGGATTTTCTGGGTAATCAAATTGGCTGGTAAAGACAAGAGTGCCAAGTATTCCATATAAAGATATACAACAAAACACATAACGAAATTCTTCTGAACAAATTTAACCAGAAGGGGCTCTGGGATATGTGACTCATTTACCAGGAGAAACATTATTTGTCATTCTCTTTGTGGGCATGCTTGCTAATGAAAATGGAGTTGGGAAATGTACGTAATAGTACAATATGGTGACATGTGGTCTCTGAACAAACTAGACCCAAGTTCAAATCCCAGCCACATCAAGGTCAAGTAAGTTACTGAAGTTCTCAGGGTCTTCATTTCTGCATGTTGGAAAATCTACCTTGTGGGGGTGTTTTGGTGTTGATAAAGGAAATCTCCCTACACCTCAGGGTTGTGCCTGTGTCTCCTACATGCACTGGAGGGAATGAGAGATGGCAGACAGTGAGCAGTCAGGGCCCCAGGAAAAAGAATCAGAGCAAGTGCTTCTCAGATAATTAGTCAGAAAAACAGCCTGATGGTGAATTCGGACTGCTTGCAGTCCGTGATTCATTTACTATCTGGGTCAACAGGTAGACTAGAGGTTCGGTACTCATCCTAGGCCAGTCTCCACTATAATGGTCAAAACCTGAACTATCCCCAAGGCTTGTTCAAATTCACGAATCACTCATGAAATCTTTAGTTTTACCTTTTTAAGACCCATATTTGTCTCTGGCCTGGAAAATAGTCTTCATAGGGATTTTTCTTCCTTGCATGCAGATATGCAGCCCAGTCCTCAATGCTTTAAGGTGATTTTCTCTGTGCCGTCTTTGACAGTTAATCTGAAAGCCCCAGCTCTCTCTATTGGATCATGTTATCTCTGCTTTGCATGGCAGTAAATTATGCTTATTCATATTGTCTTTGAATCTTTAGTTTTCTTTGCTTAATGTTTAAAAGTGATATGAGAAAGTCTCTAAACCAGTACCCAGAATATAGCGGATATTATCTTTTCCACTCCCATACTGAACAGTAGTGGGAAAAGTCCCATGTTTGGGTAAACACAAGCCAATGCACATTGTACTACAAGAAAACCCAGTGTCTTTTTGTTATTGTTGTTATTATTCTGGGCATAAGGAATCAATACTGATATGAAATTCTATCTATCTATCTATCATCATCCATCTAAATATCTAATTATGTGTTGATGGTTATTTCCATAACTTATCTATTTGCTTTACATTTTGATTGACTGAAAAAATACTCACTTAAACTGTTCCTGAAAATGTGTATCACTCATAACTATTGTTTCTAGGTATTTTTATCTTTACTAATTTACAAAAAAAACTTAACTTGCGGTTTCCATTTCTTTATAATATTGCAAAGCAATAAAATTTTTTGACTCAGGACAATTTAATTCCACAGAACTGAACATAGTACAGAACTCAGTAAATCCTGTTGATTCATTAAACATAAGGTACTTTGTCTCAGATTCATTAGGTGTTCTCTTATGTTATTAATTTACTTCAATGTTTATCTCCATAAAAATGCTCTATTTGGATCATAAAACCAATAAGGATATGTGTGCACAGATAGGTGGAAAAGGATTTCCAGCTTTAGGTACTTTATGCCCTTGGGACACTCTTTAGACACTGGATTAAATATCAACATGATGAACAACAGAACAAACAGACAGTGATCAAATTTAGTCTCTCTTCTAATGTACAGGTGCCTCATAGAGAAAGGCCTGGTGGATGGTAAGACACCCACCCTGCAAACTGATACTTTAAAGAGGGAGTGACAGGGCCTATAACACATATTTACTTTCATTTTGCTTTAGGGCATATAGCAGAACAGAATTCTACTTTCAAAAATTGAGAGTTATAATGTTTTTTACATATCAGAGCAATTCCAGCTATTTTTTTTTGCAGCAATGAACAAATGACATAATCATGTATTAAAGTCAAATCGTGTTTTTGTGTGATTCCACATGTTATCAACCACCTACTACATACAACTCACTGTTCTACAGCAAAAATTACTGACACTAGTGCTGACTTGAAGAGATATCTTTTAGTGGGAAAAGACATGCCAACAACTATATATATAACACAAGGCACAATGGAGAGGTTCTAAGAGTAGAGATGGCATTGTTGAAGAAACACAGAGCAAGAGATTTGTTTTTTCTCAACCCAGAACTCTTTCCTATTTTTCAAATAAAGTAATGGAGCAGAAATCTGACTGGGAAGATGAAAAAGCACTCAACAAAGAGATGGAATTTGAATTGGGCCTCAACTCAAAACTTGACAATTGGGATGAGAAAATTCAAAGTCAGTGGAACATTTCAATTAGAGCAGCAAAGGGTAAGGTTCTGTAATGGTGGAATAATGGCATGGGAAGCAGAAGAGCATAACCAGGTAAAAATAAGATCAGAAAGGTAGGTTGACAAGACACCATGCCAAGAAATTTGAACTTAATCCCACAGCCCCATAGTTAACAAATTTTAGTGTGCATCAGAATCATCTGAAGGAGCTGTTAAAGGACAGATTGGTTCTGCCATCTGGGTCTCAGATTCAGAAAGAAGGTGTTCATTGGGCCCTAAGAATTTGCATTTTCACAAAGTTTTCTGGTGATGGTTCTGGGATGACCCTTATGAGAACCACTGCTCTAGTAATGTAGATAGTGGGAAATGTCTCTGAAGGAAGGAGTATTATCTGAGGTACATTTTTGGACAATCACTCTAATTGGCAATATCAGGGGTGGATGGAAGGAGACAGCTAAGAGCAGGGAGACCACTTAGAAAGTTCTTAAAATAGTAGAGGTGAAGAAAAGAAGTGGGGAAAGGTATAAAAAGGAAATGTGGGGGAAACACTAGAGGTAGGTAAATCAATGAGATGGAGAGACTGATCAGCCAGGGGAGATAAGGAAGAAGGAGGAGTCGAGGACGAGGTGTCAAACCAGGATTCCTGAGAGGACTGGGACACTCTTAATGGAAATAAGGAGTGGAAGTTCGTTCAAGGTGGCAGATGACAAGTGTGACTGGAGTAAAAGACTTGTTCTTTATCTTACAAAACTTTTGCCTTTATTACAACTATTTGTATAGAATATTACTGCTTGCATTATCTGCTCTGTGAAACAAAAGCACTTCTGTGTGCCTTTTTCATATTGTGAACTCTGTTGGGCACTCAGGTCCCCTAGAGTTAGAGAAAAATTCAAGGGAAATGGAAATGAAGTCTGTTGTGTATTTTAATATGCATTTGCTTTCACATGAATAATATCACACATTGTCTATTTGATTAACTTCTTGAAGACATGTGGGGGGTAAATTAAACATACACAGTTTGTATACTGCTCCTTCAAGTGAATTTCTAAATGAGAATTTTAAAAAAGGTTAGAGCCATTTTTTTAGTGATACTACATCTATTTTTATCACTGTAGAAGTAGTCTCATGAAAATACCTAATATGCTGTACACATATTAGCTTTAGACACAACTATTTGGGCATTCATCTCTATATATCTATTATAATAAGAATCTACTGACACTGCATTATTCAGGATATTACAAGCAAGTATCTGTGTACCTCCTTCATGGTCTTTGTTTCTCACTTTTGTCATGGATGTAGAAATAACAGTTTATTTGTGTAGAATCCCTTCATTTGCATAGTATTTTCATAAACACTACCAGTCTTCAGCAAGAGAAAAAAAATTCAGAAAAAAAGCATGGGGAATTTTTTTTGTTTCTTTTCATGTGTATTTAAAGAGCTAAGTAGAGAAAAATTAAGTATAGAAGGTTTCCTTGAACCTTAAACCGTACTTTCCAGAGGTTTTGTTGACATGCTCTCGGGTATTCTTTAAATAATCATGGCAAGCAGAAATCTATGTTGAGACAGCACAAAATTACATGGATTCAGACTTCATTTTTGGTTTTGTCTTCCCCTGTGTTTGAGAGTGAAGCCTCTAGGTGTGGAGTAAATTCATATACGTTTTTTGAGGACTGATAAATTTGAGAGGATGCATTTAGGTCAAAAACTGTACTGGACAGCTGTTAGTATGGACATCTACTAAATTCAAAGCAAATGTAAGTCATTGTTACTTAACAATGAAGTGATTCTTAAGTGCTGGCTTGGGATTATCTTCATAGTCTGTTTATTAATACTGATTAAATCAAAACTAGAGGAATCTCCTGGTCTAGCACATGCTACCTCCTAATGACATTTAGTGCAGTTAGTTATTATGATTTAAATAAAAGCATAAATCCTCAGTGAGTGGCAGTTTGCTTTTTATACAGTTAATTAGGAATACCTTTCATGAGGAAAGAGCATAAAACTTTGCATGGTTCATCTAGCTCAATATCACTTCATTGGCTGCTGCACCAAGAAGCCATAGCTGGGTTCTTTTATATACCCCTCAAAGGTTAAGACCCTAGACCCTTGGTAGTCACACTATGACTCTTTCCTTTAACATGTCTCAAATAGAAAATATTTGAGTTTGGGGAGGAAGGAATGATTTTACCATATTTAGTTGGAGCCACCTCCAGAGGAAGGTATTCACTGACATATTCTTTATTTCAACAAACATTTATGGGGTACCTACTATACCCTAAGTATTGCTGATACTGGGATAAAGTGTTTGATAATCTTCATGTGTATCATATTAAACAGGGTTCCTTTCCTTTATTCTAAACTTATAGCTTATGTTGTTCCCAGTGAACTGTCAGGGGCAAGATGAGACATTTGTTTCAAACCTTACTTTAATTGTTCAATCTGGTATTCACAGATATTTTTGAAGCTAAACCAGGCAGTGTTGTGAGTTCCTTTTAGTGATCATTTTTTGTCTTTTTTTTAATATTCTTTTACTCTTCCCTAGTTTTCAAAGGCAAAGTTTTGTCTTTGTATGTGACAGAAAGGCTACACTGGCCTATACAGAGACCCACTTGGGTACCATGTCATTATGAGAAGTAAATATTTATTGTGAAATGCATAAAGCCTGTGCATTCTCTTTCTTTATTTCCATTAATGTGCCGTGAAATAGTCAATCACGTATTCCTTTATTCTATAAATTGGAAAACACTGAATAATTCAACAGCTTTGAAATTTCACAACTTCATTCAACAGAGTAGCTGGAGTCCCTGATCTCTATTTTAATATGCTGCCAGTTATCGTAAGTCATAATAGCACAATACAGGGCCCAAGATGAATATCACTCACTCAGTTGTTTGTTTGAAAGGCTTCGGGATATGAAGTAAACTATAGTACATCACTGTCCTCATAATGAGACCATTCTGCTGGATAAACAAGCTCTCTGCAGGCCCTACCTGCTGATAGGACCCAGTGAACCAAACATTTAACACTTCACAGAGGCTCCTCCCTACCCCTCTTCAATATCGCATGCATCACTTTCAAGAGAAAATTTGATGCAAAGAAGTAGAAAATTGAGCTACTGACTCCTGGGTCTGTTGCTACATCCTGGCTTAGTAACAAAACCTCAATTCAATTTCTGGGTCCTCTGAGATAATAGAAGTTTCAAAGTTTCCAATAAGATTGTGGAAATCTAAATTCCAGCTCTGTCTGACCAATTTACACATGGCATTCAGTGAAACTTGTCCACCCCAAGAAACCCTGAAACAAAGCATGTAGTTAATGCAGTGCTTCTTCATTTGCAGGAAATATTTGCTGAAAACATGGACGCAGGCAGGAAATGGGAACTTTTTTATTGCATTATTTAAAAGATGACACTGTTGGTTTTGAAACACTCTTTCCACCATTAGAATAAGGGCTCAAGTAAGAGAAAAACAACACAGCTCCAAAGTTATACTTCAATAACTTTCATGTGTGAGGATATTAGTATACTGAGTTTGGTTGAGCTGTATGTATGAGTAATTATTTTGTGTGTAAATGTGTGTGTGTTGTTTTTGCCCTTAAGTTCAGTGTGAATAACTTACTGTAAGTGTTAATAAACTTACTGTCTTAGAGTTTTCTTTCATAAATTGCACAACAGAATGATGTCAAAAGCATGCTCTTTCCAGTCAACAGTTTATGTACATCACTCTCATAATGGAAGCACAGTGCCATAAAGTGCTTTAATAAAAAATGAACAGATCACTATAAGTGTGCTGAGTTTTCCAGGGGAGGTCAAAAGAAGACTTCATGAGGGCATGCAAGGGATGGGGCTTTGCAATGAATGAATTCAGTGATGGCAGTTCTAAGACATGAGAAAAGGCAGGATAACAATGCAATGAAATGATGGGGTATATTTGGAAAAGAAGTTTGGTGTGGGTATAGGTTTGTAGTCCCAGGACAGGCAATGATGGAGGAAGAAACTGGAGAGGGAGGGACAATTGTTTGCTT